>WURT03111267.1:0-12057 GCA_009936505.3 Holothuria glaberrima
GCAAAGTACATTTCATGAGATGATTCCTTCTACCACCACAGTGAGTCAAAATAGTTGTACACGATAACACATTTGGTGAATACATTGCGCGAGGTTAACTGCACATTCAAAGCCAAAGGTGGGATTTCGGGGTAAAGGGGGCGTGCACTTGCCACCTCCAACTCTTTTCCAAACCGTAAAAACAACTAAAAAATGATCAAAAAGAAGAGAGACCACGCAAAATATGAAGACATTTTTAATATTACGGTAAATTTTGCAATGTTAAATGAAGGAAAACGTTAGAATTTATTGTAATCATACCGATGCCAGAAAATGTCTCGACCTACTTACAGGCACCGGTAGAGAAAAATTAGCCAGTAGGCTATAACTCAGTGGTAACTACAGTGGTTGAGCTCAAATATGCACAGACAAGGAAAAATTGTTATTGAGATCTTTGTTAGGTACAATTTCTTCCAAAACACAAGCGTTGGCACCCCACCACACTTTTATGACGTGAAGCCCTGAGATACGGGTCACTCAGAATCCTAAATGTACGTTATTACACGCACCAGGGAGGTCTAACATCAACTCCCTGCATGCACCATGCATGGTCCTTGCATGCTCAATAAGTGACATACCCGTGCATAGGGAATGGTGATTCTCGATAAAATTTTTCGCTTGAGCTGAAGAGAAGCAGGTGTCTCGTTAGTACTACAAGCCGTAGTAGAACTTTTATGGAATTGCCTTGTATTTCTTTCCTGAAGAATCAGTGCTTAAGTAATTAAATCACTATATTTCCAAACCCTCGCAACCCGTTATACTCTTCACTTTTCCCAACAACTACCAGTATCCTTACAAAATTGACCGACGGTTACTATCTGAACTCTTCAATCACGGTTAAGAAAAGTATTATTTTCGGTATGTCAAATTATACCTGGTGACGAGATATACTTCCTAGTAATGGTTCAGAATTGCCCGCAAAGCTATCAAATATCAAAACTTACTCAGGGAGAGCCCTCAGTCCCTAGTTGCAGGTTTTGCGCAGGTTAAAGGTTTTTGCCAGGCACACTTTATAAAGATGCAGCTCAGCTCCAAGAAAAACTGCTTCCCTGGCATTTTGAAGCCTATGGTCATGTCTCTGTAAGAGTATCCTTTAAAACATTTCATTTATTTTGGAAAGTATCATACACCACCACCCTCAACCTTAATCGTCCTTACAAATTTACTTTATACTGTATTTTCGAAACTACCTTATTTTCCACAGTAATGAAAAATTCGAGGTTTTTCTTTTCTAGACAATCGACATAAACGAAACATAAAAACAAAAGAAAGAATAGGTACGGTAGTTCGGGAAAGTAAGAGGATTTTTGAGGGTTTCTGATGTACAGCATTGCATTCAAAAATAAAGTAAAACAATATAGAATGCGATAAAATGTCGATTACTTCGGCGCACTTTGCGCTCACCAGTTTGAAACATTGGTTCGAAATATTACTTCCTGTAGAACTTCTTGCGTGTTCCATATTCGCACCAGTAGCGGAACTTAAGGGGCAGAGGGGGGCGGTCGCCCTCCCCCACTTGTAGTCCTGGGATGGTCTGTCGGTACATTTACTGATCTTGTCGGTACATCCGCCGACTGTAGAACTCAACAGGCATATCGTATATTTAATATGCTGAGAAAGTATTCCACATGGCTCTTTATCAGGTACGTAGGCAGTAAGTTCTGTAAAAATTCTTTCTATAACTTTCGCGAGCATGCGCGCTTTCATCTTCAGTTCTATCTAGCTGTAACGCCCGCCATTTCCAACATACTGGATTAATTCAACGTTAACTGGTTAAAGGTTCCACAAATATTGTAGTTGTGATTCAATAGAAGCACGAAAATGAAACGTTGCGAAATTCTAACCTCTTTTCCCTATCTTTTGGAAGATTCTTCGACCTGACCATCGTGGCAAATATATGTTGTAAGGAAAAAGATTTTTTAAGTTCGTCTGGGAGCCTAAATGGGTAAGATGAAAAATGTACACCCCGAAGAAGGCCATGCAGTCGCACCATTAAATTTCTTGGTTTGCTCTTCAGAAGGGCAGATTTTTTGATAAAAGCGCAAACTTTTTCAACTATTCCTAATGAAAACAAAAATTCGAAATCTTTTGCAATATAATTCCAATTTTTTCGGCGCGCTTTGCGCGCCTTATATTTTGCGATCGGCATTATTTCAGCAACCTATTGCATCTGTCGGGGCTCAGAGTAGCTGGCCTCCTGGTCAGGGCGCATGTCCCCCTGTCGGTAAATCCAAGCACAATTCCTGGCTGAGCCTGCATGCAGTTTTTCCTTTGGGCAATGACGTATATCCTCAATTTTCATAGTAACCCCAAATATTGAAACATTTGGAACCATTTTGCATCTGGCCCTCCTCTTAGACTCCTCACCAGGATAAGAGCAAAGTTTTAGGCCAGATGTCTCCCACTTCCAAATGGTTATTGGTATTTTGTAGTTTTATGAACTATGAAGGTATGAGAAAGTAATGAAAGAAATAATGCAAGATTTGGGGTAGATGGGGGGGGGGGGGAAGGTCACGGATGCGTGGTGACTTGTTAAGTGATAACCCTTTGGCAAAATGTCGGTGCATTGACTATATGTTGTTGGTTCATTTACCTTATTTTCATCCCTGCCCCTCCCCCACTTCTACCACCCCAGTTACGCTACTGATTCGCACATACTCTTTTATCATCAAAGAAAGCACCAACAAACAAGAACCCTCTAAAACATAATAATAACCTGTTATTCTGACTGAGGCTATTCTTAAAAGAGTCAAAAAGTGATTTTTCTGATCTGTTTAGTGCACATCTGATGAGTTCTAAGAGAATAAATTTGGTATTCCATCCGTATTTGCCCCCACTCAAAGACGCCAAATTTCGCCCCTGTTTTAAAGCCTTCTAGCCCGTCCCATGTTCTTTCACTGATAAACATCTCTCTGTTTTGCTTCCTTCCAAAGATGCAAATGCTGTTGAAGGATGCGTTTCTACTCAGTATGCGGAAATTGGATCTCAATCAACGATACACTGCACCTTTAATGATGGTTTCTATGGAGTTTATTGGTATAATTCAACTGATATTATTAACGACGAGCCTACTCTACTATTCAAGGGATCCGAAAAAAGTGGCACCGGCTATGACTCTGGTGAATTCGATATCCACCCGAACGGTTCACTGATAATTAATCATGTGACATTGTCATATGACCACCAGTTTGCTGTTGTAAAGCTGAATTCTCTTGACGATACACTTATTCCTTATGTGATCAGAGTGGTCACAACAGGTAAACACCTAAATTTAAAGTCAAGTTCAAATTTATTATATAGTTGACCCTTTAATATCATATGTGAATTTTTGCATTTCTTTCACTGTCATGGAAAACATTATACGTAGGGGCTGTAGCTAACGATTGTTTGGCCCCTTTAACTATTATGGAGTACATTCATATTGGGGTAACATGCTATATATAAATTTCTCCTCCGCGATAGCTATTAAATAAGTGGTCAATGCAAACGTATCTACAGATATCAACAAGAATGCATTTTCAGTTGCAAACTCTCAATTCCCTTCTGTCTAATGCGGACACCTTTGAAAAAGGAAGCAATGCTTTCTAATTTTCAAGACATGTATGTTAGTATTTCAGGACAATGCAATGAGAAATGCATATTCTTTAAAGAGTATAACAAAGCCTACAAGATTGTTTTTTTAGAAAAGCTCGTCTTCAACTAAATACCACATAGGAAATTCAACCGAGGCAATAATCAAAATAGGAGATAACTGCTTTATTTGGAAGCATGCTTTTTGTCTCACGAGTTAACATGATTAAAGTAACATACACTTTATTATTTCAGTGAGGCCAGCCATACCGTATCCAGTTATTAGTCAATGTGGAAACGAAAGTAGAGTGTGTGTGGTCAAGATGCATCAAGCTTCGTCGCTAACTTGCTTTATAAAAGATTCTAGACCTTCGATTAAACTCCAGTGGTTGAGACGTACTGATGAGGGGGAAGAAATAATTCCACAGGAAACATCACCTACTTTAAAAGAGGGTTTAGTTTACTCTTCAAGTTGTACACTTGAAACGACACCGCGTAACACGTCTCTCCTCCAGCTATTGATTTGTCGAGCCGAGACATCACCGATGTTACTTGAACATGGAGAATCACTGATAGTAGTAGAAAACAAAAACATTGACTTCTTCCCAGTCGTCAATAACCCAACGCCAGTTTATGTAGAACAAGACTCCGAGGTGAAACTTAATTGTTCTAATGATGTAATTGGATTTCTATTATGGAAAAATTTGAACGAGGAGAAGAATTCATTCGAAGACATAGTTATTGCTATTTTTGGAGAAGAGACTTTTATCAATGTTAGCTCAAATAAGTATGAGATTGAAACTGATGGAGGTCTATTATTTCCACATGTAACTTTTGATCTGGAAGGTGTGTACGGCTGTGTCTACGGAAACGGTGACAGTGATGGAATGACATTTTATAAAACCTTGGTTTATGGTAAGAGTATTGGATAATAAAGTGTTTCAACGTCTTAAGAAAAGTTTCGAATATCGTCAGCCTAAACAGCGTTTGGTTTACAAGTCATTCGTTTTCTATCGATTCGAAGCTTATAATCTAAAAGCGTTTGGTTTAGATTTGAGCTTAATACATTAAAATGGGCACTGTACCGAAACTAGTTATTGTCAAATATTTGATACTTTTTGGTTAGGAGACCATTTCGGTTCAATTTGAAACAGACATTTTTAGATTTTAGCACATACGGTAGACAAAATACAGTGTCAAAATGCAAAAGGAGTAAAACAAAATTCGCACTCTCCACGGTCGATGTATCCCGCTCTAATCGTTTTGATAAGATAAATGATGTAAGAAAGAAATTAAAGGGCTTTTTATTCTTGTTACAATAAATGTATGGAAAAGTAAGCGAAAAGACCTAGTATCTATCAAACAAATTTTAAGGATGTTGTTAAAATTCTGTGTAGCTCTCTCAAAATCACTTACGAGGTAGTTTCGTACAATCAGGTAGTTGCCATTTATCACATAGAAACTCCGTGATTCAAGAATGTGGCGTACACGTCTCTGTGGCAACATTATTACAGTTTTGAGAGAAGAAATATTATACAAATGAAAAATTAGGCTCAAATTTACTGTAATTACCATGAAATTTTGCAAAATCGTACCAGCTTGAACTCATTCTGTAGGGACACAGCGAAATAGAAAGACATTGAATTTACTCTTCCATTTCTTTTTAGTAAAACCAAACCCTCCGTATCTAATTATATCTGGATGCGAGACCGAGAAACATTGTTATCTGGAGGTGGAAACGAGAGGTACCTTCAGTTGCGTTGTCAGAGGGGTACGTCCTGAGGTTGGACTGGAGTGGAAGAGTCAATACGACAGATCAGCACCAATATCGTTTTCTAACCAACAAACCGAAATAAAGAATAACGGGGATACATTTGACATCTCCATTACGGCTAATTACGTTGCTGAACCTGTTTTAGGGAAAAACCGAATGACAATCGAGTGCACCGTAACTGGAAAATATGCCTATTTGTTTGACCTATCAGCGAAAGCAGAGCTCCTTTTCACAGTTGGTAACTAATAACGCATCCGTTCTCTATTTACTTTCACTACTTCCACTTTTGCACAATTAATATCATAATGCAACCCGAATTCGAAAGATGGCATTTTAAAAATTTCTTGACGTCATAGGTAAGACTTCCAAAAATTCCTTTACAAATGCAAGTAGTACTTGATTAATCATTACGCCAACATAAAAAAAAAAACGTCACTTGACAAGATTTTGTTCAAAATTGACCAGATATGGTGGAATGTGAGTTTCTCGAATTAGAGGCATTGTCTTCTAGTACGGTTTTGTTGCATAATTCCTTTTCTTGACGTATCTATGAACTTAGCAAAATGGGTCGAGTGAAAGATGAAGATACAATAAAGGTTTAAAGAATGGTTTGTCATTAATTCTGACGTTATCAATCACAGTTTTAACATGTAATGCTGCTGACCAAGGAGTGATTCAAGCATAAAACTCAAACCAATCAATCATGAATATTCTATTTAACTACAAATTTCTACCCTTGTTGATAAAGAAACAGGTTTCATAAAAGAAGGATGAATATAAGGAAAATGTATTGAGTAGAGTAATATAGCACTACGCTTTATCTTAATCTTGAAATGGCATAAATAGTAAAGATTTTCTGTTTCGCTTTGTAGGAATGCCTACGTCATCACCTCAAAACGGCTCTTCTACTGTACCACAAACAGTGAATACAGAATATAGTAATAAAGGCCGGATAATTGGCATACTCATACTATTTTTGTTCATAATAGCATTGGTGGTGACTGCAGTTCTCTTTGCTAAAGGTATTGTTAAACCTACACATTTTTATTGCCTTGGGACACTTTTGTCTTCCCAGATTTATGAAATAAGCTAAATAATTGAAATTGTAAGTAATTTCTTTGGCTGTTTTCGTGAACCTTAAGATAACGAGTCAACGTTATTAGGTGACGCAAGTAGAGTACCGTCCAATCTGAAATAGTAAGATATATCTGAAGAATTTCAGGACTGGTGGGGGGGGGGGGTTAAAAATGTATTGACTGAGTAGTGCAATGCGGATTTCATGTACTATTAAGAAGCATTATTTTTTCCAAGTCTGGACCTTGAATAAGGTACGTACTTAGAATACACTACATATTTTATTGCCAAATGATAATTGAATATGTGTTTTGTATTATTTGCTACGTCAAAACGAAACTTTATTACATATCTCTTTGCCTTATTTTAGTCCGTCGTCGCAAAGGGAATGTATCTTCCAAGCAGAACGATGAAGAGGTGAGCTTCATAATTGTATTTTTATGATGGGGGTTAGTTCATAAATAAAAATCCATAGATCATTCTTAAATGACGTAATAGATAACATCGACTCCACGTTAGACAGCAGAGCAAACACACAATTCTAGCGGACAATAAGGACATATGTTCTATAAACAGTGGAACAAAATGGTCGAGCATTTTAAAAATCTAACAGGTGTCGTCCAAAGTGGTGATGTTGAAATAATAGGTGCCGTCCAAAGTGGTGATTTCCTAATATTACTTCAGAGGTCTCTATCATAAACGCCATTTTACGAGTGTAAAGGGTTAACTTTCAACTGGGAATTACTACCATAATGCATATTTCTTTACGATACCATCTCGAAGACACTTTTTACATTTTTCTATGAGGTAGGATTGATGCTGTGACATGCACAAGAAAATGATCGAATGGAATTGAGAAGTTTCTAAACATTTCGAAAAATCTTCCTATGTCAAAACTTGTCAAGAGTTGTCAATACCAATAAGGTGCTCATTCAAAAATTTGTCAATATCCCTAAAAGTTGGCATTGGAGGGCACTGATTTCAAAGGATAAGTTGCTGTTAGTTTTTATGTAAGCCTCTTTGTGGTTGGGTTGCTGTTGTACAAGAATGATCATGAAAGCTTTTAACACAGCTGCTGCTCATTGAAGTAAATGAACCAGTGGTATTTGGGCACAGCACTAGCAGCAGTTTTACCCCTTAAAACCGCGGTAGCTATAAATGATTACAGCAAAGGCAAATTTTGCCTCATGTATTTTTGGATAAAGGTTTGCAGTTTTGTTTTAAAATTAAAGATTATGGTGATAAAGGAATATTAATTATTCGCAACAATGTCATTTTCTCCTAGATTATTCCGATGGTTAGAGAGAAAGGGGGCCATTTAGGGCTTGAAGGTTAGTATGACTTATTTCAACTTGAAGATTTGATTGCACATATTCATATCGATTTCGTAATTATGATTGAAACATTTAGTTAACATAGGAATTATTCATATAGAATACATGTGCACTACTATCGAAAAACCATACTTTAAGAGATTCTAATTGAAAAGTAATTAACAATATTCTTTCTTATTTAATCTCCTCGGCGCATTATTAAGGAAATATGAAATGCAAGTTACAGAGGTAACCAAAACAAAAGTATAACACAACCTAAGGGAGTAAAAAGCAAGAATTTTCAATATAGCAATTGCTCAAAAATCATCCAAAGCACCGTCATCGTCACTATGATTCAAAGTCACAAGGAATCTTCCATAGATGAGATGATACTATAAAGTGCAACAATTTAATTTAAGGCAGACATTTCTTTCAAATGTTAGAGTACATAAGTCTGGTGAAATCTTCCTAAATTAGCGTCACCAGCAAAGGACAATTATAATTTTATGTCTTTACCGTCAATAAGTTTTAGGTTGCATAAATGGATGAAGTGATTTCTAAATAAACATCCAATGTTCTTACGTAGGAAAATGGCCGTCCACAGGAAGAAGGCGGAAAGCATTTCCATGTCCGTCACATTTAAACGGGGGGATATCGATCATGTCGCACCCCCTTACACACATACTTTTTAAAGAATCCCAATGAAAAGAAAAGGCACAAGTTTGATTCCATAGATTACAACAGATGACTCACAGATATCAAACTCGAAAATGGTCGATTCAGCAATGTTTGGATTAACATGGTGAAAGTTCCTCATATTTCACAACAGATAATCTGAAATCAAACCTTTTCCATAAGCGAGTCCCTGATTCCAACCCGCTATGGCCTCGCGATTCTACTTGAAAAAGTTCTGATCAAAGTCGATGCCCCCAGTTTTGAAAAGCTTTTGACGTTCTTGCCAAGGAATAAACCTTAGGCACTGACGTCGCGCGACCTCATTTTGGAGGCAAACAGTAAAGAACATGGTACGTATGCAGTAGACTTAGCACGCGCGTGTACTAGACTTATGGGATTATACGATTGTTTGACAAATCGGATGTCTGCAGTTGTCGGTGCGACTTACAATGGTACTCGCGTGCCTATAAACGAATGAGCACTTTTTGCTCCGTGACGCCGTATGCATAAGGTCTATACGTGCAAATAAACAAGGAAATTTAAAAGGTCATAAAATGTTTCCACATACACCGTAAACCTTTTAATATCGATTACAAATTTTGTATGTAACGACTAAATTAAAAAAAAGACTTTGTATCATTTTCCTTAACAGCAAAGAAGAAAATTTTTGTCACTCATTTGAAAGGTAAATATGAGGATTTCTGCGAATCAGTGAGGCCAATTCCATATATCCGTGACAGACTGTATTGCGTCGATAATGTGTACGTTGGTGGAGGAATCGATATATCTGTTTCACATAAAAATGCAGATAACAGGATTGTTTGGGAAAGAATTAAATCATATTCAGATATTTTAGCTGATCCGCAAATTCATTCAACGAGGAAAATTATTCGTGGTGAGGCTGGATATGGTAAAACAACTCTTACCCTGCAACTTGCTTATGATTGGTGCAAGAAAAAGGAAACATCTCCACTGATAAACATAGACGTACTGATTCTTCTTCGCCTTCGACAGCTAGGTGGAGTAAAATCAATTTTCAAGGCTATAAAACAATTCATCTTGCCTAAAGATTCTCCACTGAGCGAAAGTGATATTGTGGAGCTGATACAAAGTTATCCTTCGGAATCAGTGTTAGTTATTTTAGATGGATACGACGAATATCCCGAACAAGACAAGACATCTGAAACAGATGTGTTCCATATCATCTCGAGAGAAATGTTCCAACAAATACCAGTCATACTGACAACTAGATCCTCTTGCTTACCTACTAACTATGTTCCTCAAACAAGACACATCCGACTAAACGGATTCGACGAAAAAGCAAGATACGAGTACATTCGTAAAGTACTAGTGGATTCCGATGATGGAATTGCCCAGAACATAAAACATCGCCTAAATGACAATCCCGTTCTAACTGATCTCTGTCAAGTGCCTTTATTTTTCGTCATGTTTGCTCACATGACCCAGGAGAACGTTGATTTGTCAAAGTTTAAAACTGTTACAAATTTTTTTGGGTATATGGTTGGGTGTTTTCACAGTCATCACAGTCTTAAAAGTAAGAAAGGGAATCAGAAATATAAATCTTTTGTTTCCGACCATACAAATCTTGACAAGATGGCCTTGGAAAGCATGACTAGTGACACCAAGAAAATGTCGTGGAAGAGGGACGAAATGGTGAAACGAATAGGCAAGGACTTCTATGATCACTACCTTCGCGTTGGTATTTTAGTTGAGGAAGATATTTTAGTTTTAACTGACGAATATGAATCTAACCAATCTTATTATCAATCGTATCGGGTAGATGTGAGGTTTTACCACAATCTCTTTTGTGAATGGTATGCTGCACACGCCCTAACTGATCTGGCAGCAAAAACTCTGACGCTTAGTCTGCGCAACACCTTAGGAAGGATGGATCCCTTCGAAATGCATTACGTTTATCGCTTTGCATGTGGTCTGAAAGCTAAAGCTGCGGAGAACATTCTCAAATACCTGGATGGTGTTGAAAACAGTGAAGAATTCACCACTTTGTGCATGCTGGAACATGAAGGAAAAATCGAGGATATCAACGAAAGAGTTGCGAAACTGTGTTCCACTAGAATAATTATAAGTGATGAAGACAGTAACTTGAAGCAAAGATCTACCATAGAGTTACTTGAAATTGCGTCTGGTAATGGGGTAAGTATTCATGAATAAAGTGTTCATTTACGGCTAACGGATGGGTCTAAGCGAATTCAGGGGTTGGTAGAGCCGTCGTTAAACCATGTCATGTAGACGGGGTGCCGGTGGTAACCATATTAGTTCCCCTACACACTCTGAACTCAGAACCACGGTGAAAAATCCATTTGAGAGGGTTTTATCCTGCAATCTAGGGCGTTTGTGAAGCGTATCTTCTTTTCCCTGAAGAGCCACGTACGACAAACAGATATGCACTGAGAAATAGTGCGTGATCTGCAATTTCCAATTAGTTTCCTCCTTTTGCAAGTACTGTCCCGTCTTAACTGTGGCATCCTTCTATTTGGTGAATCTACCGTCAAAAATCAGCAACTAGAAGCTAGCGAACCCCCATAAACTTTCAATATTCTCATTATCAACTTATCAGTTTTTGGGCATTTCGAGGAGGAATAAATAGCTCTGTTTAAGACAGATATCCGCAAATCACGAAAGTACTATCTCCATGGGTATACATACAAATATTACTATCACATTAATATTGTAAAAAAATGTTTTGCAATAAGGTCATCCTGGTAAAAAACCCCAAATGAAGAACCTCGAATCATATGAGGTTTTACCACCAGTTAAATTAATTGGAAACACTTTTGGTATTAAACGTCCTACGTAAAAGCGTTTGAACGTATGTATAATGCGAAAATCATGAGTTACTGAAGCAAAAAGTGACCATTGACATGTGTAGTTTACTAATAATTTGTATAAAATTAATGTGTAATTTACACAAAGGACACTCAGACAAATTTATTAAAGGATGCCATAATCCTATTGTTATGAGCAAACTTTAATGCAGAAAGTGGTTCAAACTTCCTTCAGTTGTATTGCTCCAAAATCTTTCCCCATATCACAAATATTGTTTCCAAGGACATCCACAATCATATGCTTCGTTCAAGTCTTTGGTTGAAACCAACCAACGGCACCTTTCCATCTTCCAACACACCTTATACATATGACGTCACAGAGCAGAAAGTACTCCCTCGTTTGGAGGCAATCGCGCATCATTGCATGTTACAACAACAAATGCTGACAGCTGATTTTTCAACTTATCGGATATCCGTGAAAGCCTACTATACGCGCGTGCGAATTATACTGCGTGAGTGTTATGTGCTTCATTGTTATGCTTCCAAAATGACGTCTTGTGACGTCAATGGATAAGGTCTATATTCTCCCAAAGGCTCCCCATATAACACGATATAGAACGAGAACAAAGGACAAAAAAACGTATGTAGTCCTCTATGAAAATACAGAATTTGACTTGAACACATTTTCTTTCAGTATTGAAATAGTAGCCAACAAAATTTAAAATACAGATCGGACGACAAAAAACAAATACAAGTGGAGAGACTTGGGAAAACTCTTGCATCGATGAACATTATGATAGTGTTG
>WURT03111278.1:0-12057 GCA_009936505.3 Holothuria glaberrima
CTGGGAGCTCCATGTCCCCCAGTTTATTTTTGGTGCAATGCTTAATGTCTCGATAATTGAGCTATATTCACTTTTTTTAGTATATACTGTACCATTATCTTAGCCCAAGTCGCTCACAGACGAACGGTAAATCAAAAATACGGGGACAGCCCTCAATATTTCAATGTATGCACATGGCCATTTCACACCGTCTATGATCCTACCATACTGTATCTATGTTTGAACAGAGTGTGTAGGCTTACGTGTGTTGTTTTGAGGGTTTCATATAGCAGCCCGTAATGGAAACACGCACTATGTATCCATATGCAAATATCTGTTCGATTAATGATATGGCTGTGCACAAATGAACTGGAACTAGTACCAGTTTGGATGCACCCGTTGCACCGTGCAACTTTTTTGCACAGGTTATCAGGTCACTTTCAGACATCGTTAAATTTTTAGTATATAATAAAAGTACAAAGTACACTTCACTTTCACACAAATTAAAATGCATGTTTTACATAAAAGCACCTGCCGTTACTGTACTTCTGAAAACTATGGTGAAACAACTGGAAATTAAGCGTACAAGCAGCGATCAAAAATACTGTAATTTCCCGTACCCTGCTCAATGTTCTTGCGATGTACATCAACTTTTGTACAGAGCAGGTGTGTATCCTAATGTCTTAGTATTTGCAAGCAATTATGGACCTATACACATGCTGTGACTTTACTGTGCTTACATTGGGCGTGCCACTTCCTCTTCTGTACTGTACAGAACACGAAATGACTTTTCTGTACATATCGGTGTTTGCATAGATTTTGGTCCTACATCAAATGTACGATTAATGAAAAATTTGGGTGAATTAAAATGAATTCAGTTAAATAATCGCTAGATCTCAACATACAGGTTTTAAAAGCAGTGCAAATTGCGATTATCAGCAGGTATTCGGACTTGTTTTGCATTTCAAAGTTATGTTTTCTTGGTTTTTTTTCATCAGAAATTTGACTACATAATTTTTTTTCAGAAGAGGAAAAGGTGAAGCATTCTCAGCTCGAATGTTCTTGGGAATTTACAGGGGCGATTTGCTCAAATTTTCATATTTTTCGCCCCTATCAAGGCCATTTAGGGGGCGATTTTCAGCATTTTGGGGGCGAATTCGCACTCCGCCCCCGTGTTTTTCAAGCGTTGCCTGTGTCCCCAATATTTTCTGCCATTAATGATGCGGAGTCCGTGCCAATAACGACTTCGTATTAATACTTTGGCCTGTATTTATAATCATTCGTACATCGGGGTTCGTGTTACAACTACAAGTTACAGTGAATTTACACTGTTACTAGTTCCACGAGACTGAAGAGAGTAGAGAATTACTGTGTGTACGAAGTGACATAGGCCTACTGTGCATCCTTAACGTAAGAACTAACTGTAGCACTACCTTGCAGTTGATCAGTGGATGCTAATCTTATTTTCAAAACACGTTATCATCCTTCTGTATCATTTGCCGGTACTTGGGAGTAGGATAGGCTTAGCCCACTTTAATAGCATTCCCTGAGCTGTCTCTTGATGAGGACTGGAAACTGTTGGTCCCGGGTTGCAAGTTTTCACGCCGTTCAAGACGTCAAGGCTACTGTCAATTTCAATTCACCGGTAGCAAATATATCGAGGGCGCTCTTTAAACCTGTTATATATGGTGACTCAGATTTTGCTCAAAAGTTTCAGTGTACTCTCGGCTATCAGTGTCCGTAAAAGTACTAAAGCACGAATTAAAAGGAAAAACAAAGCAATAACATAAACAACCAGACCCGTACGCAGACTTGGAGAGCGGGGGGGGGGGGACAAACCAAGGGGGCGATAAGTTTTCTTTAATGGAGAAGCATAAATTTTCACAGAATATCTCACCTAGTCATTAAAATATACAAACAGCTAGGGTCATTGGCGGGGGGAGGGGGAATGCAGTGTGTCGTTTGATCGCCGGCCTGGGCAGGGGTTTAAGGTGGAGGGATGTCCCCTTCCCCCTTTTGAAAATTTTTGGAACATTGGGTGTCCTTATATGCAATTTGGTGCCACATATGCTTTTTTGGAGCAAAATTTGTGATACAAAATCTACGTATTTTTAGGAACTAAAAGATTTTTTAAAAAATGGCATTCACGAGGGGTTGACATGGCCTTATGCCCCCCACCCCGTGTATGGCACTGACAAGGATATAGACTTAAAGAGCTATTACTGACATTATCTGAGTTTGGGGGAGTAATTCAGTAGTTTTAATTTCTGATTTTCTCCAGGCTCCATATTTTCTGAGAGCGCTCACACCATGAGCTTAATTTCCACATGCCGAATTTATTTGTAACCCACAAACCACATTATTGAGCCTACACAATCACATAACCAAAACAGCAACACACCACGATGTGTATACCTCTAAGGAAATTGTAGGCCTATAATATATCTCTAATAGGTAGTCCTTGTGGCATGCAAAGGGGGATAAATGATTTTTGGGATACTATTAATCAGCTGTGATTATGTGATCTGAAACCTAAGTAAACTGTTAGGTTCTGATGGTCATGAAAATTCAAAGTTCCCTTATTGTTTGCAGATATTTGGCTAGAAGTAACAAAAAGAAAACAGCCAGTAATATTCCCGTTCAAGATTTCAAGTTGCAAGAAATTAATTTCTATGAAATGTAGGCTAAGCACCATACGATTGATGGTTCACATGTAACCAACTGCAATTTGTCTGTGTATAAGCCAGAGCCCCTTCTATTCCACTTAAAATTACAACAGTTTCACAATACCCTTGAGCCTTCACTTGTCGGAACAGTATGCTCAACCTAACGGCAACAAAAAGTAAGGTGACAGCTTCAAATTCGGTTTCGTTCATGCAGACGTGACAATATACAGTACGCACTGTGTATGTACGTGTTGTGTGAAACATAACTGAGGATGCACGAAACTCGTAATGTTGCGAAGACTCCTCAACGTGTTGATAGTGTTTGCCTGTGCAGACGCATCACGTCCCACTGTTCTGATCCACTATACACCATAACCAGTGGGGATTAGGAATCTAAGGGCAACTTTTTGTCATTTTCTGTGCTGAGGAAAATATCAAAATTTGAAAGTGTGCTATTGCACAGGGGCCTGACTATCAGCTATCATGCCTGCAGAGCAGGGGACAAGCCAAGGCCCCCAAATGCCCAGCCCCTTGGTAACGGGCCTGTAATCAACACAGACTGGCATTACCTATCACAAGACTGACACCACCCACTAATGCTTACTCAATTTAAAGACATATATTCATCACCCCAAACTTATTTTTCAGGGTGGGGTATCTTAATTTTCAGTTGGTGACTTTGACATCAATGTTTGAAAATTCAAAAGATACAGAGTAGCTCATATTCTACAAAATGCAAAGAGAGTGTTTGGATTACATATTACAGCCATGTATGCTCACCAGAGGACATAGCCTTAGAGAGAAATGCAGTTACCCCAATCAGGGTTAGTATGCCCCGTCCGTGTCATACTGATGGATGTGAACTTTTACCTACAAGAAGTCGCGGAAGAGAAAGTAAAGTTAGCATTTGCACAGCAGAGTCTAGGAGTGGCCCTTGATGTGAAAAGGGCGGACACAAGCAGCGCTTCCGGGAATGCTCAACTCACCACAATAATCAGTGATGTTCTGAATGAAATTCAGCCTGTGATAATGAAAGCCGTTACCACTGCTATTACTTCTACAACGTATTCTGAAAGAGGATGGAAAGGAACGTTAAATTATATTGGATTCCCTAACGAACAGGCGCATAGCCAAGGGGTGTTTTGGGGGTTCGACCCCCCCCCCCCACTTATGAACCAAGCTTGAAAAAAATAGTGGCAAAAAGCACATGATTACTAAAAACTTTATCAGGTTTTAGGCACAAACATTGCATCAAAAATGCCATTTTTTCTCCAAAGGGGAAGGAAAACCCCATTCCTATTCCCCTCCCCTTGTCGCACTTCTTCAAAACCCCTCCCATGACACAATCCTGGCTACGCGCCTGCTAACGGATGTTGCCAAATTAGGCTGGAGTAATGAGGAAATCAAGGATTTGGAACTTTACTTAAGGCCCAGCCATCAAGGATGATATCTTGGGTACCTGTAGGTTAACTATTCTTTCGGCTGAATGCCACACCCATGACCACACATACCACCAGGTTACGAAACCCTTGTCATTATGGTTTCTTGGACTCAATGTATGTGGAATTAAGAAAAAAGCTGAGTATGGTATATTGACTGAATATGTAAAACGTTTCGATATAGTTTGTTTATCAGAAACAAGAACTGATTCAATTGTTCCTGAATCGTTTTCCTATTTTTCTATTATTTGCCCCAAGAATGTTTCGAGTCAGTTTCGTTTGGGTGGAATGTATGGCTTAGCAATTCTCCTATCAGGTTCTCTGCAAGGGAAATTTTACGAAGTACCTAACACCTGTACTGAAACAGTCTTAGGATCAGGCTTGTTTACCAGGTGCTGGGATTTGACTTGTTAATCGGTGCAGTGTACATTCCTCACGAAGCACCGAAACACCATGCCTTTAATATGTTTAACAACATCATTACAGATTGCATTGCAGTTAAAGCTTTATACGACGCTCCGCTTTGTCTGATTGGTGATTTTAATTCAAGAACTGATTTGATCAATGATTGCATTGATTGGAATAATTTTGCCTCGGTTGCAGCTGGGCTGGACGATTCCTATAATGGAATGAGTTTCTTGAAAGAGCTTATTATTTTAGGAATTTTTACACAACCGTTTTAACTTGGACAGAGTCAGTAATAACAACTGTCGCCGACTTGTTGACCCATGTCGGAGTTTGGACATAAACATTGTAAATGGCAGGTGTGCAAGTGATCAAGGCGAAGGTAACTTTACCTTTGCAGACAAAGAGTACAATAGACATCCTTATAGTATCTCCTGAAATTTTTTTGAACATTGTAAATTTTGAAATCGAAGCTTTTGATAACCTTATGTCAGATAATCATAATCCTATAAATGTTGAAATCAAAGGCTATTCAAAAGATCCAGCATTATGTACAATAGTTGTTCTAGCATGCGGCCTCGAAGTTGAGCGTAATAATGTTATGACTAAAATTATTTGAGATGATGGTAAAAGACATGATTTTAAAAATTTGTTTGATGTGGATAATATTGATAAAATCCTTTGTGACATTGATTTGATTAATGATAAAAAATTTTTACAAGAAGTAATAGATAGTTTGTAAAAATATGAAGTCTTTTTTTAGACACCGCTGAAAGAGCGGGTTTGATAAGGAAGCGATCAATTAGGGACGGAAAACTAGCAAATTCTGTTAATAAGTGGTTTAACAATGGCTGAAAATTAGCGAGGTCCAAGTACATAAAATCAAAGCAATCTCACTAAGTTAATAAATGTGAAAGATCTTGACAAGAGCTGAGATGTGTATGTAAGCAGTGAAAGAAAATATTTAAAAAGCAAAATCAGATTATTTTACTAACCTACATAATAAAATGAGGAATATGAAAAATTTTGAACCCAAGAAAAATTGCTATTTAATTAATAAGGCTAGTTTATCACAGATATGTGGTTCTCATATATCTATTGATGAATATGTAATTCACTTTATGACTCTTTCAAAAGGGGATCTTGTTCATTTAAATGTACTTTCAGATTTTAATATAATGACATCTACTGTTAATCAGGATTTGAATGGTAATGTAACAGGAAAGGTGACTTTACAAATAAGAAAACTTAAAAGTGGAAAGTTACTTGGGGTTGATAAACTTATTAATTTTTTTTAAATATAGCCCAATTAATGTTGTGAAATTGATAACAAAACTTTTCAACTTTTTGACCTCTGGAACGGTGCCGATGGGTTGGACAATCGGTTTAATTAAACCATTATATAAAGGTTAAGCGTCGCCCAACGATGCCGACAATTACCATGGTATTATCCTTTTAAGCTGTTAAGGAAAACTGTTTACTGCTTTCATTTTGAATGAACGTATAAAGAAATATTTATACAACATGGGATCTTTGGGGGATGAACAAGCGTGTTTTAGGGATAACCATTCCACACTAGACGATATTTTGGATTATTTGTCATAGATATTTATCTGAGTAAAAGAAAACGTGATTTTGTGCCTTCATCGACTGTAAAGAGCGTTTGATTTGATTAATAGAACTTTTCTGTAGTCTAAGATAATTGAAAGTAGCATTAATGGGGGAGTTCTTAATGTTTTTCAGTCTTTGTGCAAGAACGCTCAGACATGTGTTGAAAATATGGGACAGAAATCTGACTTTTTTATTGTGATTTGGGAGTTCAAGGAAAAACTTATCCCCAGTGTTATTTAACATCTTTTTGAATGACTTTGAAAGGTTTATTAGTCGTTATTATAAGGGTATGAATGATTTAAATGAGTCTTTTAGAGAACAGTTAAGTGATAATGATGTAGAGGTTTTTCTTAGGTTATTTACTTTGCTGTACGCAGATGATACTGTAGTCCTAGCTGAGAGTGCAAATGACTTTCAGCTAGCGTTACACAGTTACATGGCGTTCAAATGTATTGTGATACTTGGAATCTGACCGCAAATACAAATAGGACAAAAGTAGTTATATTTTCCAAAGGGTAAAATTAGAAAGAAACTTGTTTTTTTTATTTTGGGGATGAAGTTCTAGAAGTTGCCGACGGTTATTCTTACTTAGGTGTACATTTTAACGTTAATAATACATTTACTAAGGGTAAAGCGTTGCAAGTAAATCAGGCCTAAAGGTTATTGTATAGTCTTCTTACTAAGTCTCGTAATCTAAACATGCCTATTAATTTACAGTTGCAATTGTTTTAGCAATTAGTTTCACCTATTATACTATATGGATGCGAAATATGAGGGTTCGAAGATTTAAAAATAACGGAGTCATTTCAACTGAAGTTCTTTAAAATCCTTCTTAGAGTGAACAAGTATACATCGAATTGTATAGTTTATGGGGAGCTAGGATCGAAGACATAAGTTATTTAACACGGTTGTCGTCAGAATAGTGTCCTTCTGGGACAGATTAGTTAATGGTGATACACACAAACTTTTTGTATGATGTCTAGGCTTTTAAGAACTTTACATGATAGAGGAATTTACTCATCACCTTGGATTCTTAAATTACATTCATTATTCAGAAAGACAGTTTTATCATACATGTAGGATACTGCAATTAACCGTGCACCCTCAAAGCTTTTATTCTAGCAGCACGGCTTTTCCAGTCTCGTATCTTAAAAGCATTTTCCAGTGGCTTTCCACAAGTGTCTCATGTGAAAGAGAAAAAAACATTCCAATTCGTGCCCTTCAAACTCCATAGCAATACTCTTTTCCAAACTCAAGATATCTCACATTAAAGAGTACTTACTTTTGTCAAAAAAATACCTCCAGTTCTCATCAAGGTCACAGACTGTTATGTAAAGTGGGCACATTGCCTCAGATTCCTTTGTTTTTCGTTATGATTGAATGTCCTGTTTGTCCTTGATTTGATACTGTTGGAATGTTTGAATATGTTTCCATGTAGATTTACCACAGGTCTACACCATATGTAGGGCATAACAAACAAAGTTGTTAAATATTCCCTGCAGCGGCATTAATATCATAAAAAATTCAATTCTATGTCAAATTGATGTGCCGCGATGACATCACAGATTTCCCATAATACACTTTATCTTGAGAAAAAAATGCATTTCTTTGAAAATTCGTATCTTCCAAACGCTACAAGCTATTGAGCTGCGGTTTGCACCTCCTAAAAGAGAAAAAATTTCTGCATTTTTTGAACTTACTGAATTTTGTCCCTGGAAAATCACTTTAAAAGGGTAATTAGACAGAGGGTGAGTAACATGTATGAGCAAGAGTGGTTATCCGAAGTAAATGTTAATACTCAATGTTTAATTTATAGAATCTTTTAGAAGAAATTAAAATTTGAAAAATACCTGATAGTATTGAATGTGCTGGAACGAATTAACTTGTGTAAACTTCGCTGTGGAAATATTAAGAATCCAACAGCTACTGGGAGGTTGGATAACATTGTTGTCCATGAAAGAATTTGTACTCTGTGTAGTAGGGAAAGTAATGGGGATGAATCTCATTATTTATTTGAGTGTGATGCATTTACAAATGTCAGAAAATTGAACATAAAACCATGGAGCAATTATTTAAAACTAAATGCAAGAAAAACATTGTGAAGTTAAGTCTATTTTGTAAAAAGTGAAGAAAAGCTTTTAAATCTTAGGTTGAGGCCGAATTTAATTTTGCATTTTTTCTTTTTTTCTTTCTGTTTTCATCTTATTTTTATTTCTTTTTTCCGTATTTCACTCTTTTTAAAGTTCTTTGTTAGCTGAAAATAATTTTGCAAATGCTATTTTGTATTGGCTCTAATACCTCTTCGGAGGATGAAAAGTGAAATAAACTGAAACTGAAACTAAACTGAAGTTCTAGTTCATGTATGGCCTATTTTGATCATGCGACAGTATTTTTGTTAGTGAATTGCGACATTCAAGGAGAATTTCTCCTTGCTTTACAGTACGATAATTGCTCTTTAAATTAAAGGCCATCAAATCAATTTGAAATGGCATTCGTAATGATCTTACAAAATTTAGTGACAATATTTTTATCACTCAATACTGAAGTTACGCCGGCAGAGTTTTTCCGTGATTTGCCTTGAAAATGCAATATTTATGTCCCGAAATATCAGAGAAAGATACTTGAAAAGGTAAATCCGAGGATATTTGGGATATTTAGCCACTTGCGAAAGAATCGGGGCTGGGGGTGGGGCTAAAGCCACCAACCAAAAATGTGGGGGCGGAACTATGCTTCCGCCCCTTGATCCAAGGACGAAAGCCCCTTATTTGTCTCTTCTGTAAGAAATGAAAAAAATACAGTAATTTACCTTAAAATTTGTCCAAAACGATGCACCAAATTGCATCTAAGGACCCTAAAACATCCAAACAATTTCCAAAGGGAAAGTAGGAACTACCCCTTTCCTTTACCCCTCCCGACGGCGATCCAGAACAAAGTTCAGTTCCTCCCCCAGTCTCGAACAGCTTCCTACGTCTATGGATTTAGCTGTTGTTTCAAACTAAGTTTTGGCGACTGCTTATTTCCTTTTAGCCAAGCGTGTTCGCTAATGAATTATATTTGAAAGACATTGCAGGGGTCCTTCCCACCTAGTTGCAGCAAATGTCATATGTCTTGTATAGAGGTTCTTCACCGACGTCATCAAACCACGTGACCTGTTGTTTACCTTTTGACCTGGCCGTCAAGATTCAAGCAGTGCTAATCATCCAATGTACGAGTCTACACACACAAGTCCACTTAACATACAATCTGAGGATTCTTTGTTATTTCCTTTGTGTTTTAACCTTAACTTAAATTTTTTGTAAAAATGTCAAAAAGTTACAGTTATTTACCTTAAAATTTGATATGATGCACCAAATTGCATCTAAGGTCCCTCAAATATCCAAACATTTTCCAAAAATTGTCAAAAAACTTTCCTTGAAAAATGTCAGAAAGTTGCAGTAATTTACCTTAAAGTTTGTCATGATGCACCAAATTGCATCTAAGGTCCCTCAAATATCCACAAATGTCCCAAAAATTGTCAAAAACATTCTTTAAAAAAAGTAAAAAATTTGCATTAATTTACCTTAAAATGTTTCCAAAATGATGCACCAAATTGCATCTAAGGTCTCTCAAATATCCAAAAATTTTCCAAAGGGGAGGGGGATATTCCATAGACTAGTGACGTACGCAGGGGGACAATGAGACATTCCCCCTTGAGAGAAATCCTGAGTAACCACTGCCATAGACCAGGGAGTTGCTAGAGAGCAACTCCCTGCTTAGACCCCCAGGCCGGCGATCACACAACATACTGCATAACCCCCCTCGAGAGAAGTCCTGGGTAAGCCACTGCCTTAGACCCCTCCCCCAGGACGGCGATCTGAAACATGGTTCATCCCCCCAGTCTCGAACAGCTTTCATCGGCTATGTCCCCTCTCCCAAAAAAATCCATAAACGAGTATCCTTTTTGCTCAGCTTTCTCACCTTAGCCTAGGGCTTGAAGGAACTCTAGGCAATGGGGTAAGAAGCGATCTTGCCAGATTTTTCAGGCACAACTTTCTCCCAAAAGGTCATACCTACGTGAAGTGTTGAGGGGCTTCCTGGGAGCCCAAAGCGCCTCATGAGGGTTTCGGGACCGACCGTATGGTTCCTGGTTGGGTCCAGAGACCATGCTTTACCAGGGGCCAGGATGCGAAGCTCGCTAAAGCTCAGGGGATGTACAAAAATTAAGACCATAGAATTAAGCAATTAACTATCCCTAAATGGTATAGGAAACACACTGTATAGACCACAAAAATCACAATTTGACCATATTTTTTAGTCTATTTTGGACTAACGATCAGATGATGGAGGTTGGGGTTAGATGGGTAAGATGAGTCATTCTGTGAGGGTGGATACTCAAAGAGGAAGAAAACATATTTCTGGAAGAGCAATAATTGCAGATCTTAATACATAGGAGTGAAAATTTCTAGGCCAAGGCTAGGCTCACCGGAATCGATATCACCTGCAAGCACTCACAGAGGCAAGGCTTGATATAAAGTACTCTTTTCAAACCCAATTGGAAGGCTCACAAAGGTGTCTTTTCCATCCAAAATAGAAAAATCAGCTTCCTCCTGTTCTTGTCTCAGGTTCTCTGCTTTTATTCCGAGCGAAGCGGCGGCACGGCGAAACATTTTCAGTAATTTTTCACGACATGAGGGTTCACTTTCGTTGGACACCATAGCTGTTTGCATAAGCTGATGAATATTCCATGTTATTTTTTTACACTCCTTGTGATTGGTTTCTGCTGATTTCGGTATCAAAAAACAAAGGATTTTGTTTAAAGTCTTGTGCATAGTGTCCAGACTGTGACGGTGGATACTCAAAGATGGCGAAATCATTCCTGGCAGAGCAATAATTGCAGATCTTGTTACAGAGGGAGTGATAATTTGATAAGGATAAAATTACCCGAGCAGACTCTACAGCAGTGGTTCTCAATTTTTTTTTTAGACTAACGCCCCCTTCTACCATCTTGAACTGTCCCAATGCCCGTCTTTCCTACCCCTCGGCCTCGTCCTTCCATTCATAGTCGGATGTACAACAATATTTTCCCCACAGTTAACTTTATAATCCAAATGCGGAAGAAATTGGACATAGTGATGGAGTTTTTAAATTTCTAATGCCATTTTTGGATAATTTTTGGTAACAAAAATTTATCTTAGGGAGGGAGAGGGGAAGGGGTATGGGAAGGTAGGGTAGAGTGAGAAAGAAGCAGAGGGAAGAACCAGCACAGGGGAACAGACCCCCTGGATGCCTTATTGTCCACTAAATTGCTGTAGTTATGTCGTAATCGCCAGCATGCGCGTAGCCAGAAATTTGCCAAGGAGGGGGCGAAGCCTGTAGGCAAACTACCTAAGCGTAGCGCCAAGAAAATTTCGGCCGAAATGCCTCCCAGATCGCTGACAATGGCACTTCCCAGCCCTTGTAACTTGCATCTAAACCTTTTCTGTTTTGAGTTACAAGCAATGTCATAAAGAAATCATTAAAAAAATACAAACATATGCTCAAGGGGAGCTGCCCTCTTCCCCCCCCCCTCCCCTTGGCTACGCGCCTGATTTGCCAGGGACCCCCAAATCAGTGCCAACGCCCCCTATCCCCCGTGTACCCTGTAGCGCCCACCTGAGACTTCCCAAAGGCCTCCCCCCGGGGTGCGGTAGGGACCACTTTGAGAACCACTGCTCTACAGAGTCTACTTATATTGATGCTACGTATGACTAACATTCGGTCGGGATTGACAACAAAGGGCATGAGGAGGAGGACAGGATGGATTATTCCCGGGACTTTGGAGCAATAGATTTGAGAATGGAAGATCCAGCTAGTACTGGGAGCGGGTGACTCATTTTTGTGGATTGTCTAGGGCAAGTGCCCCATCAAGTTTTTTTTTTTTTTTTTTTTTTTTTTTTTTTTTTTTTTTTTTTTTTTTTTTTTTTTTTTTTTTTTTTTTT
>WURT03111300.1:0-10011 GCA_009936505.3 Holothuria glaberrima
TCGCCAACCCACAGTGACGTCATTTGTTTGTAAACATGAATGAGTCTATAGGGAGCCTCCTATACAGGTTCTTTACTAACGTCATAAATTCATGTGACAACAGAAAAGCCAGCCATACTGGACACCAAACTTATCGCGCGCATCATTTACGCTGTGTACAAATGTATTGGTCAAAGGTTAAACTGTTTAGTACAGTGATTCTCAGCGGGGGCGTTATCGCCCCCTGGGGGTGTTTGAGCAACTCAGGGGGCGATGAGCGGTAAGGGGGCGGTAAGGGGGCGTTTTGAAAAAATGAGATATTTAACTTAAACCCGGTCTTTACCACATTCCAAAAGATTACCTGTAGCTTAGCTCCCAAATTAGTTCACCTAAAAAGGAGATGAACTGAACTCAACAAGTCGCGTAGGTCTAACAATCCCTCCTTGGATGCGATACTAGTTTATGAATTATTTCAATGCCAGATGCCAGGTAATCGCATCTAACAGTGTTTAATATTAAAAATTTCCAGGCGAGGACCCCCATATTCCCATCAGTGCCAATGAACCGTACGCATAGCTAAAATTAACCCATCACTTTTTCCTCGAAATTGTAGTTTTCGTCTTTGCTATTGATAGACATGACATACTGAAAGAAGAGACAGTTAAAAATTACTGTAACACTATAAATAATATTTGGCAATGTACTACGAAGGAAATTTTTCAAATGTTTTCAAAAATGCAAGTTTTAGGTGAGCTAATTTCGTCTTTCTTATTATAACGACCTGAAACTAAGGCAGCTTGAGTGGCCAGGGCAGTAGCCTGTCAGGTGGGGGGGGGGGCTAGGGAGGCAGCTGTCCCCTGGGATTTCCAAAATCTAACTGAAAATCCTCCTGATTATGTTTTTAAGGTCCTCAGAACCTGGGAAATCGCATATAGCCTACAGGTTTCCTTTTTCCAAAATTTTCTCAAAACTTTTCTCCGCCGCAGACAGGTTCTTATGCGGGTAACACGCACAAACGAATAATTCTCCTTCCTCGTGCATGGTGCACACAACAAAGATGAAGCCTATTCGTTTAAGAATTTTAGTATTCCTTTTAACTCGCCAAACTAACCAAATGATACTTTAATTTCATACGAAATTGTACAGCTTGTATTAATACCTTTCAGTCATCTGTTCTCTTACGAAGTGATTTTACTCTAATAAATTTTCCAGTTAAACTTTCTTCTCGAAGTCTTGGTTTCTAAAGAATGAAGTCTCAAAATGTGTTTAGATGCGGCTTTGGAAGTCCAGCAAGCTTCATTCATTTTACATCAATCTGGGAGGCATTTTTGACAAAAATAGAGCTATACTACACACCATCTCACAAACAAAAACAAAATAATTAAATGTGCACTAAATAATGCGAATTTATAAACACTTAATGAGCTCAAAGCTTTGCCAAAGACATCAATTTCCACCTGTAAAGAGACCTTACAAGATGTCATTTCTTCCTGTTAGACCCCTCTTCCTACACTCCTCCCTCAGGGCGGCAGTTGGTGACAAAACCAAAGAAAGGAATCGCCCGGGTGCCAACTATCATAACTACGCCACTGGACGCTGTCATGAACCGCCCTCTTTCATATTTCGGCCGAGCAACGGCCCTGGTGCACGGTGACAGAAGTCTTTTAATGCTTCATGCGACCAAATATCATCCTTCTTCCGCCCACTCACAATGCAATCCCCTTGCAGCATCAAAGAAGAGGCTGTCCATCAGTAACTATTTCAAATACAAACGGGTCTAAGGTGGATTTTTGTAATTTCTTTAGAGCCCAGTTACTAGGTTATTAGATAATGGGAAGATAGTAAAAAAGGACTTACAGTGCATTCTTGATTTGACGGTTTCTTAAATATCCGAGAGCTTCCGGGGCTTTTGCCCCTTGATCTCCCCCTGGGACGTTGTCCCGGGATGGCCATTAGAGGATCTTGGTGAGGGGGAGCTCCACACTTCAACATGTGTTTTTGTTTTCATCGTTTCATGCATACTGTAGCAATGCTAGGTTATAGACCGGGTAGCGGAAGGGGGGGGGTTTGCCCAGTCCAATTCGGTGAAAGGGGGCGTTGAGCTGAAAAAGGTTTGGACCACTGATTTGGTACATTCTTTGTAAACAACGTTTTCCTGATGATAGCGAAAGTTTGTTGCGAAATCGTTAAAGAAAATCACAGGGCCAACAGTGTTATTATCGATTTCCAACAAATGCACAACGTATAGCTGCAAGGTTTCTGAAATTCTTTAGAGGAAAAATTGAACCCGGGAGTCCACCTACTACTCACTTCACATGAGTAGAGCGACGACAAATATTACCATAAGCTTTTCAATGTGATCGTTATGAAGCAATTAAACCAAACACATGTAGCCCACACGCAGGCCTACACGAACATATTAGTTCAATCGATCTTTAATAGTTAATTTATTTATAAATTTTCTTTTACCAGGGTAACCGGTTCAGGGGCCCTAGGTACAAAGTAAAACAAAAAGTAAGAAAAGCACTAAACATAAAAATGATATGATTTATGATAATTATATAATGATAGGCATAATTGCGTTGAGATAATATTCTTCGATAAAGAGGAACAAAACATTTTCACACGTTGTGCGATACTGTGTTCACACAGGGAGTTGTTCCTGATAAACACAAGTGTAGGTCCTGGGCATGCACTAAGATTGACGTCCGAAATGGCGATACAGGTAAAATTGAGCCCATTATGACGTCACGTAAAGAACCTCTGTAGGGATCTTCCACCAAAGATCAAAAGGTCAAATTCAGAGGATGCGCTAGTTTTTCTGAAAGACGCTGCACCACGCCCGAAACTGCTTTAGTACATGAACTAGCATCTGCGTGTATTTGTTTATCCTCCAGAACGTGGTTGCTTTAGTTGACATTTGCAGGCGTGAAACCTTCAGAGGAACCTTATACATAGACGTCATAGAGCAGAAAGTGCTCCCTCATTTAGAGGCAAGCGCGTATCATGGCAAGTTAAACCAACAAATTCAGACAGCTGATTTTTTGAACCAGTCGGATATGCACGCAAGCTGACTATACGCACGTGCGAACTTTACCACATGCGTGCGGTGTTCTTCAGTGTTTTGCCTCCAAAATAACGCCGCATAACGTCAATGCATAAGGTCTATGGGGTCGGTCGGTGAAACGTCACTTACCCATGACAACGATGTGTTGGTGTGAAAATTTATTGCAGGTTTTTCCTCACGTAGTGTAGTCTAGGGATTGTTTACATTCCAGCAGTGTAGCGCGTAAGGTGTTTTCATATGGTCATACTGTAGTCAGTTGTTGTTTTCACTCCAAAGTTGCTAGGGTAACGGAATGACCGGATGACCGACCGGCCGTACACATTCTCGCTTCTTGTAACACCCTCAATTCGTATTTTAAGGTTGTTCGAAGAATGCACATATAGAATCGGGCGTAAGGACTAGGGGCCAAGGTAGCTGTAGCCCACACCCATAGGAATTCGAGAAAAAACTTCTGGCAGACTGTGGGGAATAAATGGTCATTTTTCTTTGTTATCACAAGTCTTTTAAAGGCAAAATCTGCCTAGCCCGCTTCATCAGGAAAAACATACTCTACATACATGTATAAAATGTTTCATTAAAAAGTTGCCAGTCAAGTTGATATATTATAACAAGCATCTTTTTCATTTTGTATGCCCACATGATATTTCTATGTTCTCGTAATTTTGTCCGAAACGTGACACTTTATATGAATATCGAAAGCATTTTTTTAACACAAAGTTGAATCTCGCACCCGTAAATGCAACCTCGCACCCGCTTATGTAAACCCTTGTTACTTGAGGAAAATCCGGCTCTTAAAGTTTCATAAGATTACATTTATTTACCCCAGTCGTTTTGATCAAACAAAAGTCTTCATTTTCATGTTTATATGATTGTGTCAAACAACCAATTTTTTTTAAACTATTCTTTGTTTATTCTTACGCAATTTTTGGTTTTACTTGAGCTATATTTATCTATTACGTTATTTTAATTGCTTGTATTGTATGATTATTTTTCTGTCTCACCCTTCGTTGGCCCATGCTGGTGGTTTTCATAGACTTGTTGACCATCTCCTGTGGTTTAATATGTGTGCTTTTTGACCTTGTTTGTTAATAAAGTAATCAAATAAATATATTACCTTAGAAATCTACTTACACCTTCATCGTGTATATGTATATGTAATCTCGCACACGCTTGTGTACACCATTGTTACTTGCAACAAATCCTTCATTTATGATATCTTGAGACATACTGTAGACCTAATGTTTCAGTTGGACTTCCCAATAAATCATAGTTTAAACGACTTTGTTCCTATGCTCGCATAATCATGTGAAACCATCATACCCTTTTATCGAATGGGATATCGAAATACTACTGAAAAGCTATGAGCTCAAACCTCGCTTCCCTATATGTCATCTCGCACCGCTAGAACACCCACCCAGCCTTGTATAAATGAACTATTGGGGGGGGGGGGCATTGAAGTTTTTTGAGGTAAAGAATGCAATATAATTACGATCTCCGTATTTCATGTGTGAACCTTACATCATTATAACTTTAAGACTTTGCAAAGTCTTTCTCGGCGATATCACTCTCCCTCTTATGTTTTTAACGTTTCAATGTCAATCACAGTTTGCACCCAGTCCAGTATATGCTCAGTCTAGAGCATGTCTTTGTACCCTTACCCCGCCCGTCCAGTTTGCCTATGTGCTTTTACCCTAATCCCGTTACTGTGGATGCTCAAAAAGGGAGGAGTCATATTCCTGAAAGAGCAATGATAGCAGATCTTATTACACACGGAGTGGAGATAAATTTATCCGAGCAGACTCTATAGGTTCTATTTTAACTTCGGAAGTCGTGCATGTTTTCATGATTTTGTTTGACCCTCTACAATCTGATCTATATTTGAAGGGCTAATAACCTGTTATACTCACACTCCTGTGTAAGGAATCGCCGCAACTTGAATTACATCGTTTTATTTTTTGGAGATAATCAGGGAAATATTATGTGGCTAGATACATATAGACGCCGTGCTTTGTGAGTGATTTGCTGTTATCTTAATTTTAAAATGTTGACTAAATGACTGATGAAAATTTGAGTTGAACTATTGTTTTGTTAAGTTATGGATGACGATTCTTGCGGCATGGGGTAGGGGGTATACATTCTCCGTGAAATTCGAAGAGGGATTTCATGTGGTATATGCCTCTCTCACACTATAAAACCACGGGGGCTAATAAAATGAAGTTGCTTATTATTGTTGAAACGAAAGTAAGATGTGTGTAAAATGTTGTACACTGTTATGTTTTTTTTTTTTTTTTTTTTTTTTTTTTTTAGCGCTCTTAGAGGGCACCCATCGCCAACAACTATCCCGGCTTACGTATATAGCAGGTTGTTGCCCTAGAAAATAGCAAAAGTTGAAAAGGAAACCTTCTCGGCACCATCTTAGCTTATTTATGTAGACTGTCATCACAGGCTTAAATTCTTGAACCGACTGTGCCTGTTGGCTAATTTGGTCCTGGGTCGATGCTGGCTCAACCTAACCGAAACCACAGGTTTTTTTGTCTATTATGAAATTTACCGCAAGCCTATGCACAAGATGAAAATGCTAAAACTTTCAATTGTTACGATTATAATGCATCAAGCTCGGAATCCGGAAATTTGATGGAAGGACTATTGTCCGGGGAGGCTCCGGGATCCCTTCCTGATCAAGGCTGCAACTTGACTCGGAACCAGTTCCGGAATCGAGTCCGTTGGTTACTGGACTCTGAGTTAACCCGGCATGGGCTGGAACTAGACTCGGACTGGGAACTCACTCAAGCTGAGTCAACAAAATTTCGTGTTTCATTGTTGTAGCATAGTTTAGTGCATGACTAGTCATACTTAGAAAACTAAATGACAGAAGGCTAGAATGTGAATCATGGCTCCTAAAAGTAACCTTTTAAAACCATTTGCAGGCTGTGCTACATAACCTAGTGAAGGGACTCGGAATTGATCCGGAATTGGGAGCATTGGAATAGGATTTGAAGGGTACTGGACACGTAATTGGCCCAAAATGTTGGCAACTGGGGTCGGAATTGTCTCCGAGTCTTGTTAGGTGGACGAAGATGTATCAGTCCTGGCGCTCAAATGGGAAAATCGAATAGGCACCGATCCCCAAACCTTAATATTTCAAAAATGTCTATTTCTTTATTTTTGTTGTTCGTTCAGTGCGCATCTAATACCATTTGAAGGAAAATAGGCCTACAATAAATGTTTCATTTCAGTTCTCTTTGGATTTATAAATATCCCAGGAATTCTTTTGGCTTCCATTGGCTCCATATAGATTTTTTTATATGAAGCAAAAGGTTAGTATCGTATTTGGTGGAAGTCAATGTCCATTAGAGGTAAACAGGAATAGAACTAAGAAAACAAAGAAAACCACGTGATTCACTACAGTTCTTATATATAATGTGATGAAGCAATTATTTTGGAAACTGATGAACCAGGCCAGGCTCACTGCCATGCCTTTTTAATAAACTTGGTTTTCTTAACTTCTTAAGGCCATTATGTGGCCTAGCCTATCGTGTGCGGAGACGGGCAATTTCATTTTATTATATTTAACCTCGGGACATAGATAAAAATTGTTCTAGTTTGAAAGAGACATGGTTTGGCCTAACGCATAACATTTAGATATAAATCGAAGAACCGACATGGTACACTACACTGGCTACCTTAAACAGTGGATTTTCAAATTGTACAAAGGAAACTGTCAAGTCGTGCAAACACACTACGGTACCTTGCTGGTGTGAACTTGTCACCTAAAACCACGAACTCTTGACTCCATCAGTTACAGTCTCTACGTTCTTATCGAACCTCTCGGTTCTTATCAGTCAGGTAGATGGTGATGCGGTTAGGACACACCAGGAATGTACCGTGTAAAAATGACGTAAACTGTCCAGACCTTCCCTGTAATGTTCATAAATGCAGTGCATTTTTTCAGTAGTTGATGGAGAAACAGGGTCCTTCATATTATTTGAAGTTCAGAAGTTTTTTTCACACATGACACAATTGCACACATAGCAAATCGGATAAACAAAATGTAACTTTGCAATGAGCCTACTGAAAAGAACCTTACATATCCTGTCACCAGGATAGGTTGCGTTTCGTGACGAAAGCCACTGCTAAACTACTGCTAAAGGGCAAAAATTTCTCCTCATGTGCTGTTCATGTTGTACTTGTTTTTAAGAATGCAAGTTTACATAACGCACTGTTAGGCAGACCTAACATATGACTTTTGATTTTCTGTGATTTCTATTGACATCTTAAAGCACCTTTTCAGAAAAAGAAAAGTAACCTTAACATTTCAGAGATATACTATTTGGTGCTTTTTGGATGGAAATGTTTTTTAACCCATTGAAAGCTAAAGTAATTCCAAAAATACTTTTTATTGTTAGCAGGGATCTCGAGTAAAACGTGTTAAAGAAGTGTATTTCATATTAACTGATTCAAGCAGCTTATATTTATATTGCTCTCCATTTCTAGCTTTTGGGGCATTAATATTTATGGTAGTTTAGTTCATATACAGTTATAATGAAAATATAGCATTGCATACTAGTTTTCCTGTACAATTGATCTAAAATTGTTAACATTTTGTAGCTCATACTGTGACAGTATATCATCATAGGGTGTCTATATCTATCTGTCCACAATTGCAATTTAAAAAATGCTCAAAAAGTTAGTATCTTGTGTGTTGTTCGATGAATTTATCTGAAAATTGGGGACGATTAATCTCCAAATGGTTAAGGACTGTCTAAGAGGTGTGAAAAGATTTAGGTCAATGTTCATGCAAGTGTCATTTCATGCCATAGTTTTGTATACATTCCTCCACAAATGTATACTCCTCCAGACACAAAAGTAAATTATCACCAGAGTTGTCCAGAAGTAAGAATGGCATGAGACGATTAAAAAATATCCCGAATTTCTGATCGAAGATCTTGGGACCATTTTAATTGGTTTTGTTCTAGGCTTCTAGCCCATGAAGTTTTACTAGTTTCTCAATATTTTGTGTACAGCTACACCCGCTGCAGTTCTATCTGTGAACAAAAAGTCAAACCTGTGAGTTTTCTTAGATTAAATTATAGGGAACCTTCTATGATTGGTATTTCAATGCGCACTACCGCTGCTAAAGATCTTGTGTAGGGGACTTTCTATGGTTGGTATTTCAATGCCCACTACCCCTGCTAAAGACCTTGTGTAGGGAACCAGTGTGACCGCATGAAGTGTTTACAAAAGTTTCCAAGACAGAAATTGTTAAAGTTGGTAACTCCATTAGGTGAGACGTACAGCATTTTTGCATTCTATGCCAATTGAGTTGGTGCAACCACAGTACAGGTTGGTTTTGATGCATATATTGGGATAGGGGGTTGTGCATCAATGATCATTTTGTTCATTTGTGGACAGAGTGTAGAAACAGACTAGGCTTCTCCTTAAATCCTATCTTGTATTAGGTCCTGCCTGTCTTGGTGCTCTAGTTTAAAGAAATATAAACGGAGTTTGGTAGCTGTTATAAACAGTCAGCAAGTAGTCTTCTTTTAATTTCCAGTGGTGTTTTGTCTCAAGGTCTCGATCGGAAGTCATAAGTAGATGTCACTTTAACATTACAAAAAGTCGTAGAATTTCATACTCTCAAATATAAACTTGTCTATGAGAGTCATGCTATGCTGTTAATGAAGACCTAATACGCTTGGAAAGTCTTACTTTTATCCTACTTTTACAGTTTAAAAGCTTATTTTTCTCATTTTATTTCATTGAGAATTTTGAGAATTGCAAAGTTATCTGTGTAAGGGTAACACCATGACAGCTGTTAGCAGCACTGTCAGAGTTATGAAACTGGCAACTTAATTCTGTACATCTGTGCTATATATCCAGAGTTACAGTGCGATATACTTCTAGCTGGTAGATTAAAAAGCTTCACTGCACTTGTCCTTTCAACTTTCAGATATGCAAATCTACACACATGTGTAGCTGAACTCCACCTTATATAATTTTTGGAAGCATAGCTGGCGTAGAACGCTGTTTTTGACTGGGGTGGGGGCTGAGCATTAATTTAGACTACTATCCTGAGAAAGGGGTCTAAGGGAAGAGGTGTTATTCCCCCATTCAGAAAATCTTTGAATATTTTGAGGATTCTTAGATGCAATTTGGTGTTTACAACTAATTGGGCAATTTTTTTATAAAATTACTGCAAATTGTTTTACCTTTTTCTACATATGGAAAAAACAAGGGGGTAATGTACTTGAATTGAGGAGGACAGAAGCATTATACCCCGCCTAAGCCCCAGAACAACCGGTCCCACCCGCTCCCTATACCTATGGTTGAAAGTATAACTCGCTGCCAAAAGTTATTTGCGGTTCGGGGATAGGATTTTTAATAGAAGACATTTAACACACAAAAAGAAGCACAAAACAAATTCTTATCGTTTCACAATTAATTAGGCTATTCAACAACTTATTCAATATTACAGTCAAACAAAACCAATTACAAAATCACAGGAAAAAATTACTTCTTCTAGCTTACTCCGTCACCGGTGTGCCCTGTCGTCCCGCCTTGGTTTCCGGACACGCCGCGCCTCTGTGTACCTGTCGTCAGTAAAAGGGGTAGTCCTCCGACGTCAGGTATCCAGCATCAGTCCTCCGGCGTCAGTGGGGGCGGCCCTCGCTCAAGCAGTGATATGTTTTCTTTTGATAACATAGGTACGTGCAAACCCTCGGTTGGCACATCTGCAGTATAGAGAACTTCAACACGTACGTGCAAACCCTACGTTGACACATCTACAGTAAAGACTCTCTGGTGATAATGCACCGAGTGTTCTGAGCCCTCATACTAAAATCTGAAGTCCATGGGAACTCATTACAGGGTGGGCGACTTACTCTTAAGATCCGATTTTACAGTAACTAGCAACTTTTTCCTTAATAAGATTTATGTCACGCCTTTTCAGGGTATGACTGGTTTCT
>WURT03111322.1:0-12054 GCA_009936505.3 Holothuria glaberrima
CGGCAGTATGTCGTCTTGGTCAGATAAATTATCTCACCATCATGACAAGTCGTATGGCACTTTGAGAGCGCCGTAACAACCAGTCCTAGTTCTAACTACGACACACAGTCCTTACAACGACTTATGAAAATAGCGGGGGGGGGGGGGGCGCACGTCTTTATCATGGTTGAAATTGACCTTTTCGCAGCAAATCTGGAGGAAAAATTGAAACCTGCTATCATGATTTTCTCCTCCAGATCTTACAGAAGTATTACAGTTGTTTTTGATTGATGAGAACTTGTTGAAAACTTGAAGCGAAAATAGCAACTTTTCCGCGCCGTAGTATTTATCGTGTGACTAAGGAACTTCGTTTACATCAGTATACTAATGAGCTACATTCTTACATCAATACGGAATGTTTGCAGAGGCATTTGCCATGTGTATGTGTAGGAACTACGGTAACCAAGTGTTCTGTGTGATGTTACAATGTTACGCTCACGGCATTCTGATATCAACAATTATTTCGAACGCTTCCGTAAATTTTACGAAGTGGCAAAGCTGCTGATTTTATTTCAACTTAATTTTGGTATTTTTCAGAGGATTAAAGAGATAAAAACAACTGCAATATTGGTGATTAGTGAGATTTGGAAAGGATAAGTAATGACAGTACATAAGGACTTAAGGTCTTAGCTTTGCTATAAGAAGAAAGTCAATTTCGACCAGCACTATGATTTTCAATGGGTCGTTGTAAGCAGTGGCGACGCCGTGAGTTGGTGATGGGGGAGGGGGGTTCAACAGGTTATGCTGTAATCCCACTTTAGATACCCCCACAAAGTCAGTGTTAATTGTGCCTATGCGTACTCTCGTGCAGGCACTCGGCCGTCCTGGGAGGGATCCCCCTCCCCTTTGAGGAATTTTTGTTCGTTTGAGGTGGCTTAAATGCAAAATGGTGTTATTTTTGGCAAATTTTCGAACTGATCATATGTTGAGAGATTCAGTGAATTTTTATTTTTGTTGAGTGTGAAGGAAGGGTGTGTTGTCTAATTGGAGGGGTGACAACTTCTTTCCCTGAGAAATTTTTGTTTATTAGATGCAAAATGGTGCTACCTTTGGCTACTGTTTGAACTACAGTCATTACATCCTTAGAAATTCTCATTCGTGATATTTTTTGGCCACGGCGTTTCACACGTTCTACAAAAAGCTACAACGACAATTACATACTTTCAATCTTCTACATCACGCTACAAATCATACTGCATAGGCTACTCGTGATATAGCTCTATGTAGCTGTATAACTTTGTCTTGCTCTAGTATCCTCTCTTGATGCAGAGTCCCTACAGGATGGAGATGTAGCGTATCTCTGTTTTTCGGAAGAGCGTATTGGTCCGAAAATTGTTACCCTATGGTCATGAGATGCGGACAGGCGAGCAGTGACGAATGCGCAAACCGATTAGAAATCTTTTCCATGACAAAGAGCCCATGCAGACTATGCACCGAGAAACTCAGTTCCCAAGGCTAATAAATCGACCTGCCAATTAGACGGCTAGTCTGTTGCCTGGTAATTCGTAGAAGCTTTCAGTTTTCATGAAATATGTTTTCTCTTTAATTCCCTGTTTTACATTCTTACAATGATGTGCTGCCCTATAATCACTCCGACGGACACGAACAATCGGCCTAAAAGCCCTCGCCGATGAATAGAGCGGAATACATCTGAGACGTACAGTATTGATAATAACCACAGCGATCACGGGGTGTTGCTGGGACCGCGCGAAGTGCGAGAAAATTTTGATACTTTGCGAAGGATTTATAAAAATTTTGAAAGTTTCAGAACGACTTGTGATAGAAATTAATTACAATAGATCTATCACTTAGTCGAAAACACACCTAACCCCACCCCTACAGAAATCTATAGCTGCAACGCCTTTTGGCTCATTTTAAAATGTTCGGAAATTTTCAGAAATCGATTGGGGTACTTGCCCCCATGCCTCCCTGTGCCGGCGCCACTGATTGTAAGAACCGTATTTGGGGAGCTATCGGAGACCGGCTTTACACGTGCCTTTACTGATGACTAAACCAGTCCCATCAGAGTTGCACAAGCAATATTATTTGTCTACTTCTTTATGCAGAGGCAACAAAATTACAGAAAGAAAATTAACTGACTCATTTTTAAATAATTTCATTTGGAATTTTCACACAGCGATAAAAATCTCGTACAACGGAAGTCCTTGAATCAGACCAAAAACCATCCAGATGGAAACTGTTGCAACCTGTTGCATCGAAAGAAACCACTGAGATCGGTGATCGTAACGGTCCATGCCTGGCATGCTGTGTACATGATATGACATGCTTCCAAAGCAGTGAGTGCGGATTTGTCGAACTGCCCTGCGCTGCCCGTTTCTTACCAAGTGACAACTATAATATAGGCATACTGTGCTTATATTGATCACACACAGAAGCTGTGTGTTGTGGCCGCGTCTATGTACGTGCACCGTCCAGAATTGCGTACGTTTACAAACATCAGAGTCGCTTCAAATGACTCGAGTCGCATCAGGAGACTCGAGTCATTTTCCTTGACTCGTGTCTTCAATTTGACTCGAGTCATGGTATGCTCGAGTTCGAGTCAAGTCAAGTCATTTTAGGTGGTGACTCGACTCAAGTCATTTAGGGTTCCAGACTCGAGTCAAGTCAAGTCATTTGGCTGATTACCAAGTCAAGTGAAATAGGCCTATGCGATTCGAGTCCGAGTCAGTGACTTGAATTGTTACAACACTGTCCTCTTCTCAGGGAAGTCATTCACCACTGCGATGATACATATGGTTTTTACACTGAAAAAGCTGATGTGCTTAACTTGAAGCACCTAACGGGTGCTAATTTGAATCAGCACCTGAAGTGCTGTTTTAGCACCTGTATGGTGCTAATGCACAGCACCTCATGGGTGCTGATAGCTTTTTGAAAATAATGGAAAATTCTGGTTTGGAGGGCAGCCGGGGGATTATTTATGTAGACATTTTCTCTTCAAAAATTCCAACTTCGGCAACAAATGTGTTTACGTCTTTCATTTTATTAGGAATTAATTAACTACTAATTCCCCCTGCTTGGGAATTTTAAGGCCGATTAAATGTTATGTAGTATAGCATTTATTTTGTAAGCAATTGTTACGTATGATACAAGAATTTTAAAAATGACTTAAAATAGTTTCTAATGACCCTTATGTTTTAGTTTTCAATGTAATGCGCCAGTTTGGAAAATTGGTTTCGTACAATCGGCGCCCCCTACTCTTCGCCGGAGAGTTTCCAAACGGTCATGGCGTCATATTCCTTAGTATGAATATGCATGTTATTCATCCTTTTAACAAACGTTAACAGTGTTTTCAAACCAAATTCATCCGAATATAATCAAACTGTGTTAACACCTTCGAGGTGCTGAAAAATAGCTCTTAAGTCGGTGCTAATTTTAGCACTTGGGGTGCAGTCCCTCATAGGGCACTTGGAAAGTGCTCTAAAATAGCTCCCTAGGTGCTGTTTTAGCACTTTTGTTTTTCAATGTAGCCTAAAATAAGTGAATATTAATGGCCTGTATAAAAGGGTCCAGCCTCTGAAGAGATTGATTTACGCGTATAGCCCAATCTATCATATCAGTTCTTTTTCAAAGAGCCGAATGACTGTCCGAGGGGCCCCCACATAGGTTCGTGCCCAGTGCCCCCACATTCGTAAATCCAGCCCTGGTACTCCCTGCCCATTGGCCTTCACTCATTACGACTAAGAAGTGCCCTGATGGTGGTCCCTGGTCCACAACCTCGTAGCAAGACTTTGCGCTGTTCGGCGGTTCGCCTGGCGTCATTAGATTGAGGTCTGACACCCCTACCGTCCCCTCTCTAGTTTTGGCAACGTTCCTGAAAAAGAGGCAGAGCGGTTTGTAACTTCCAGTCTGGAGCGTTAATTAAAGTGTACCTCAAGTCTAAAATTTTAAAAATATATGTTACAAAGCTTGAAAAATTCATCCAAATGGTCCAATTCCCATCTTTACAGGATATTGAGCTGAGATATAAAATGTTGAACTTTATTCACTCAAATTAAAATGATAAATTGCCCAATAATTTGTGATGTAATTCTTGTCACTACTAAAATAACCGTTTTTGGTTTTCTATTTTTTTTTCTCGAACTGTCGAAAGCCACGGTACGTTGTGCCAAAGTGTGATTACTGCCTTACTGTGACAGGGTGACTTGGCTATATAAGCCCTCTCCGCGCAACACAATACGCAAGGGAACAGTAAATATTTTAAGGTCATATAAACATCTTACTTTCAAAAGGAAGCAAAGGCAGGTTGTACAAGAAGGACATCACAAACCATTGCGCAATCGAATATATTGCAAATAGTGGGTCAATAAATTTCAACATTTTATATCTCAGCAACGGAGTAAGCTGTAAAAATGGGAGTTGGATGAATAAACATCATGTTCTAACTTCTAAAATATAGATTCTTAAAATTCTAGACTTTAGGTACATTTTAAGTATGTGGAGAAGTAACTCTAGTTTCCTAATCTGTCAATGGAACGATGCCCTGTAGTTGGGAGTAGTTTGCTCCTCGTTTCGGTTGTCATCACTTGAACGAAAGCTTTTTTCTAATGCTCCGTAAAGCCTCGACAGGTGACTGGCCCGTAGGCTATAGGGGAAGGGGCAACCCTACAAATATTGTCACCTCAAAGGAAAATTTTGAAACTAGAAATTACTATATGCCTTAAAATATTAACATATCTGCCTATTAAATATCTCGACCCTCGAAAACTTCTCCCCTGAAACACTCCTTTTGTGGCGATAGGTTTTCTCATATAAGATTTGCTTCTCAAGCATTTCATTCCACAGAATGAAAAAAAAAAAAAAAAAAAAAACAATGAAAAAAGTATAGTAAAGAAGTCTGAGGGTAGAGAGGCACATCGGCTATATTGAATTTAATGTATCTTTTGAAGACAGAAGTCTACAAGAGAAGCATTTGTTTTGTTTCCGAATACTTTTAATGTAAAGCGCAATGCCCATTTCTGACAAAAGTTTGGTCAGACAGATACAATAAATTAGAGGGCGGACTTCCAAAATATGAGCCTATTGCAGTCTCAGGACAGAGGCCTCTCCGCCCGTTGTTATGTCTTTCAATACGCCTTTGGGTGAAGATGTGCTCTTGAATTAGTGATGTCTCTATGCAGGATTTTCCAAGCGCGTTGGTGTAGTAATTACTCGAAGCTCCGACAACGGCGATGTGTTGCGAGAAGGATGGTAAACCGAACATTGCCGGGAGTCTGTGCAAGCGGAAAAGTTTGAGCTTTAATTGAATACAATGAATCATTTGGATTTTCATTGAAGAAAATTGGATAGGGTTTTCATTGAAGAATATCTGAAAAGGTTGGGTTTTATCGAAGAATCTTCGAATCTCATAGAAAACATAAACAAGTAACCGGTCGCCATCGGAGATAACGCAACACTGAATCATGACAAGCAAGGCTCCCTGAAGAAATTGGAAATAATATTTACTTATGGTAGCAGTATCTTTCCCCGACAGGGGTCATGGCCCCGTAACCACGCTAGGAGCCAGCCCTGAATTTTTCCGGGCCACGAACTTGCCGTTCACGCCATCGAACCCATCCTATACTATACGGCATATTCTTTGTTCAGTCACATTTGGGAAGCCTTAAAGAGGGGTTGAGCAAACCTGTTTGCTCCGCGGGAAACCACCATAATGAAGGGGCCACCCATAGTAATTCATTAAAATGTTACGGACTTGGATGAGTGACGGCGAACCTGGCCTTCGGCGTGGTATTTCACGCAGTGCAGGTAGAAGTAATTTATGAAACATTCAAACTTAACAAAAATACCACCCAGTCAGTTTTTCATGAACGTAAAAGCACCTCTGTCTTTGCTGATGTAGCCTATAACTTTTCCATGCGGTAACGAGGCTGTCTTTTTCAGCCCCGTGGGCCCCGGTGCCCTGCTTCGTCCAACGTCGTGCATTATGCATGGCAATTCATTTTATAGCTTCCACCAAAGATTGCCGGAGAGTTTCCAAACGGTCATGGCGTCATATTCCTTAGTATGAATATGCATGTTATTCATCCTTTTAACAAACGTTAACAGTGTTTTCAAACCAAATTCATCCGAATATAATCAAACTGTGTTAACACCTTCGAGGTGCTGAAAAATAGCTCTTAAGTCGGTGCTAATTTTAGCACTTGGGGTGCAGTCCCTCATAGGGCACTTGGAAAGTGCTCTAAAATAGCTCCCTAGGTGCTGTTTTAGCACTTTTGTTTTTCAATGTAGCCTAAAATAAGTGAATATTAATGGCCTGTATAAAAGGGTCCAGCCTCTGAAGAGATTGATTTACGCGTATAGCCCAATCTATCATATCAGTTCTTTTTCAAAGAGCCGAATGACTGTCCGAGGGGCCCCCACATAGGTTCGTGCCCAGTGCCCCCACATTCGTAAATCCAGCCCTGGTACTCCCTGCCCATTGGCCTTCACTCATTACGACTAAGAAGTGCCCTGATGGTGGTCCCTGGTCCACAACCTCGTAGCAAGACTTTGCGCTGTTCGGCGGTTCGCCTGGCGTCATTAGATTGAGGTCTGACACCCCTACCGTCCCCTCTCTAGTTTTGGCAACGTTCCTGAAAAAGAGGCAGAGCGGTTTGTAACTTCCAGTCTGGAGCGTTAATTAAAGTGTACCTCAAGTCTAAAATTTTAAAAATATATGTTACAAAGCTTGAAAAATTCATCCAAATGGTCCAATTCCCATCTTTACAGGATATTGAGCTGAGATATAAAATGTTGAACTTTATTCACTCAAATTAAAATGATAAATTGCCCAATAATTTGTGATGTAATTCTTGTCACTACTAAAATAACCGTTTTTGGTTTTCTATTTTTTTTTCTCGAACTGTCGAAAGCCACGGTACGTTGTGCCAAAGTGTGATTACTGCCTTACTGTGACAGGGTGACTTGGCTATATAAGCCCTCTCCGCGCAACACAATACGCAAGGGAACAGTAAATATTTTAAGGTCATATAAACATCTTACTTTCAAAAGGAAGCAAAGGCAGGTTGTACAAGAAGGACATCACAAACCATTGCGCAATCGAATATATTGCAAATAGTGGGTCAATAAATTTCAACATTTTATATCTCAGCAACGGAGTAAGCTGTAAAAATGGGAGTTGGATGAATAAACATCATGTTCTAACTTCTAAAATATAGATTCTTAAAATTCTAGACTTTAGGTACATTTTAAGTATGTGGAGAAGTAACTCTAGTTTCCTAATCTGTCAATGGAACGATGCCCTGTAGTTGGGAGTAGTTTGCTCCTCGTTTCGGTTGTCATCACTTGAACGAAAGCTTTTTTCTAATGCTCCGTAAAGCCTCGACAGGTGACTGGCCCGTAGGCTATAGGGGAAGGGGCAACCCTACAAATATTGTCACCTCAAAGGAAAATTTTGAAACTAGAAATTACTATATGCCTTAAAATATTAACATATCTGCCTATTAAATATCTCGACCCTCGAAAACTTCTCCCCTGAAACACTCCTTTTGTGGCGATAGGTTTTCTCATATAAGATTTGCTTCTCAAGCATTTCATTCCACAGAATGAAAAAAAAAAAAAAAAAAAAAACAATGAAAAAAGTATAGTAAAGAAGTCTGAGGGTAGAGAGGCACATCGGCTATATTGAATTTAATGTATCTTTTGAAGACAGAAGTCTACAAGAGAAGCATTTGTTTTGTTTCCGAATACTTTTAATGTAAAGCGCAATGCCCATTTCTGACAAAAGTTTGGTCAGACAGATACAATAAATTAGAGGGCGGACTTCCAAAATATGAGCCTATTGCAGTCTCAGGACAGAGGCCTCTCCGCCCGTTGTTATGTCTTTCAATACGCCTTTGGGTGAAGATGTGCTCTTGAATTAGTGATGTCTCTATGCAGGATTTTCCAAGCGCGTTGGTGTAGTAATTACTCGAAGCTCCGACAACGGCGATGTGTTGCGAGAAGGATGGTAAACCGAACATTGCCGGGAGTCTGTGCAAGCGGAAAAGTTTGAGCTTTAATTGAATACAATGAATCATTTGGATTTTCATTGAAGAAAATTGGATAGGGTTTTCATTGAAGAATATCTGAAAAGGTTGGGTTTTATCGAAGAATCTTCGAATCTCATAGAAAACATAAACAAGTAACCGGTCGCCATCGGAGATAACGCAACACTGAATCATGACAAGCAAGGCTCCCTGAAGAAATTGGAAATAATATTTACTTATGGTAGCAGTATCTTTCCCCGACAGGGGTCATGGCCCCGTAACCACGCTAGGAGCCAGCCCTGAATTTTTCCGGGCCACGAACTTGCCGTTCACGCCATCGAACCCATCCTATACTATACGGCATATTCTTTGTTCAGTCACATTTGGGAAGCCTTAAAGAGGGGTTGAGCAAACCTGTTTGCTCCGCGGGAAACCACCATAATGAAGGGGCCACCCATAGTAATTCATTAAAATGTTACGGACTTGGATGAGTGACGGCGAACCTGGCCTTCGGCGTGGTATTTCACGCAGTGCAGGTAGAAGTAATTTATGAAACATTCAAACTTAACAAAAATACCACCCAGTCAGTTTTTCATGAACGTAAAAGCACCTCTGTCTTTGCTGATGTAGCCTATAACTTTTCCATGCGGTAACGAGGCTGTCTTTTTCAGCCCCGTGGGCCCCGGTGCCCTGCTTCGTCCAACGTCGTGCATTATGCATGGCAATTCATTTTATAGCTTCCACCAAAGATTGAGTGCGATTTGCGTTGAACGTGGAGGAGGGGACCGACCGTTCACAGTGGTGTATATCTACGATAGACGGACTGGCCATGGGCGTAGGAAGCGAAGTGGGGTAATTCGGGGGTCAAAAATGTGATTAGGCCCAAGTATGCTTTCGCCCCCTCCATTCAAGAGAGAAGATCTCTTACCCGTTCCGAGAACAGCTTTTTATCTCAACTTGTGACTGGCCATTGTGACGTTGTGGCAATATTTGCCCCTGCCGCTTAGATTTAATGTAGTGTAGGGTCGGATAGAAATGATCTTACTTGGGCCTGCCTGAGCTGGTCGACTCACGATCAAACGTCCAATCCATCTACGATATCAAAACGTTAAGTTTACGTTGACTGCAAGTGTACATTATACATGAGGAGGCGTGTATGTTTATATTTGCGTCTTTATGATTTTCATAGGCTACGTCTATTTTGAAGATACGGGCGAAACGCGCTATGAAAAAAGAGAAAACCGGTCAGTAACCATCAACTCTTAGTTGACGTATTAAGGCAGGGAGGGGATAAGCTAGGTGTCACCCCTTGCCAGCCCTTGTGTGTCACCATCTCGTGTACACGTAACAGCACGAGAATTCTGTTATGACCAGAAATACATTTATACCTGTTTATGGGTCGTGAATGATCTACTGAAAATGTGGATCTTATCACAGAGCCAGGATTCTAGTTATCTACACTATTTACTTGCAACCTCTTGTTCCTATCAAATTTAATAGAACCAAGAGAATAATTTAAAGAACTTTACCCTTTGATGTGCTGAAAGCTTTATTTGATTGGTCGATTCATATCAAAACAAATGACTAACTAATGGTATATTGGCAGCCTTTGTACCCAATTCGCCGATCCTAATTGTCAATTATCAGCATAGGATTTAGAACGATTTTACGTTTTGAAAATATTAAAGGGGGAGTCGTCTACTTAATTGAAGATTCAACGGGAAGCATAAATTGGTCTTTCCATATTCTCCTCTACCAGAGGTCATATCCCTTACATAACCCCAGGCTCGAAGTCAGGGGGCAAGGGGGCTTAGACCCCTGAAACTTTTCGCCCCCTAGAAAGTTTTCAAGTTGCCATTGACTTAATACATTTTTACATATTTGGCCCCTGAAATTTTTTCGCCCCCTGGAAACCATTTCGCCCCCTTCAGGACCTTGTCTGGTTAGGGGCCTGCTGCATACTTCTTCCGCAAAACAAATTCTCGAAGTTCCGATCCCATTATGGAACAAGTGGCACACCCGGTTACCCATTCTAGGGCTAACAAAGAAAATGATGACATATAAAGGAAATATGGACCTGCATAGAAAGAGAGATTTCATTAAAATTGCTTACATATCGGGGCCAAGCTACCGCCTGAAAGCCTTCTACTCCTTCGAATCTTCTCCCTCCGCAGGTAAATGACTAGGACCTACGAGGCATTTAGCTTGGGTTTTCATATAAGATTGTGGAACGGGAATTTTATACTGAACATACCCCAGTTATATCTGTCAGATGAAAGATCGTTACAAATGAAAGCTGTCGACTTGATCTTAAGTTCATTGGAGCATTGGTGTAAAGGATGTGGTGTCACAGAGCCCGCCTCTCCCGTCTCTCAGCTCTTTAACCAATTTGATTGTCGTACCTGAGTGTATATGTCATGTACAAACGTCTTGAGGACCCCAACTTACATTTCATAATATTCAACGTAAACTGAAACTACTCAGTTAACATCTAATTCACATAACTGCCTTAACTTTTTTAACAGTTCCAGCGGAAGAATACAAGACGCTTAACAACCGAGGCGTCCACTATGGTGCTTTTGAGTAAAATTTCTCTTGTATGTTAATCAATACAATCTTTTCGTAGACCCCATGTATTTCACAAAGAAACCAAACAAGTAAAACAGAAATAATGGCAGGCCATGACGAGGACCTGATAATTCTTACGGAGCTGAAACTAAGGCTTTAATTGTTCTTCATCCACGTCTTAAAGACTCATGACTAGTTGATAAAATGAATTTTGTGGACATATTTCAACGTTAATGAGTAGATTCTTTCTTCGGGGAGGCAAGGGCGGGGTGAGAGGGCTTCTGTAAAGGGAATTGTTTAGACTTTGAGGGCCAAGGATAACAATACACCGGCACAGCGGTCAGAATATCAGTCAGTTTTAAAAGATTCTGAATTAGCCTTTCACTTGTACCCATCCCTTATTCGAAATCCATATATGGGCCAGATATGGATTTGATATCTGGCCCATCTCTGCCCCCTGCATATCTGCACCAGATTTGGAATTTATATCTGGCTAGATAAAAAAATGGGCAGATATACTCCAGATATGAGCCAGAACCTTATATATGCCATATATGGACCTTATAAAATTCTATATGGCTCAGACTTTATCTGGAGCAGATAAAATTTTATCTGGACCAGATATGGCCTTTATATGGGCAGAATATCATTTCCATATCTGGCCCATATCTGCACCAGATCTGGAATTTATATATGGCCAGATAAAAAATTTGGGCAGATATTTTCCAGTTATGAGCCAGAACTTTATATATGCTATATGGACCAGACAAAATGTTATCTGGCTCAGACTTTATCTGGGGCAGATAGTTTTATCTGGACCAGATATGGTCCTTATATGGGCAGAATATCAATTCCATACCTGGAACATATCTGATTCAGACTATCTGGGCCAGATAAAGTTTTAACTGGATCGGAATAGGTCCCTATGAAATATAAAAGGGCCCAGATTGTCTGAGCCAGTGACCACATCTGCTTTAGTTATGAATCATAGATGGACTTTTAGTCCCCACTCCCCACAGATACCAGCAACAATTGTTTTGAGAACTATATAGGGATTTACTTAAACTAGCAGGTTAAATTGACTGAAGTACAGAAAGTCGACATCCTTCATAAGAGTGAACGAAAAAATGTTTTTAAAATTTCCTTTCGTAAGTTGTCTGTGCTTCGTTTTTATACTTTGTTATGTATTTGACTGTATATTTTGCCTGCCTCTTGGTGAATATTTTACTTCTAACTTGATAAATCATGGAAAATGAAGTTTTACGTACTGGCTCCACCCAAATATGCAAATTATTTGCATTAGTTTGGTAGGTTCTAATACCGTCCCCACCGCGGTGCGGACGGTATTAGAAAAGTGTACCCACTAAGTGAATACAATGTCTAGGTAGGTGTCCCTGTATCCAATACATGTCTTAACGAGGAACAAGTATAATTCGAGCATCAAATGAAAACAATATATATA
>WURT03111333.1:0-12054 GCA_009936505.3 Holothuria glaberrima
GGGGGGGGGGGGGGGGTGGGGGGGGGGGGGGGGGGGGGGGGGTAAACGGTGGGGAATTTGGAGAAATTGGGGTCTTGAAATATTATGTGTGCAGGGCCGTAGCCTGCGAGGGGCAACTGCCCCCTGAGATTTCCCAACCCTAAATAAAACCAGAAAGCCCAAAGGCTTAGTGATTCCTTGCCAAAAGGGGTTGCTTTGTTGCACTCAGGTTCATACCTTAAATTTATACTTCTTGACTCTATCGTTTTTTACAACTTTTCATAATTTAACCTCTAGTGACCTCATAAGTATCATTGCTATCTTAAGATATGGTTTTGCAAGCCATTTACAAGGTTTTCACTTTAATCTCTGGTGACCTCAAATGACCTTTGACCTCCACCAAAAACGAAAGAAATCTTCCTCTCAACATGACAAATCTATATACCAAATATGAAGTGTTTATCATTGCCATCTAGAAATATCGTGTTTACAAGGATTTCAGTTTTTTACCACTGGTGACCTCAAATGACCTTGACCTCCACCAAAAACAATAGTTCTTCATCTTAACTTATAAAATCTATTTACCAAATATGAAAAGTATGTCAATGCTACATTGAGATATTGTGTTTACAAGGTTTTCGTTTCTTTTACCTCTGGTGACCTCAAATGATCTTTGACCTCCATGAAAAACAATAGGGTTCTTCCTCTCGACATGACAAATTTATATACTAAATATGACAAGTATCCGTCATTACTACATTGAGATATCTTGATTGCAAGTTTTTGGCAGTTAAATATCTGGTGACCTAAAATGACCTTTGACCTCCACCAAAAACAATAGGGTTCTTTCTCTCAACATGACAAATCTATATACCAAATATGAAAAGTGTAGGCCATTGCTATCTTGAGATATCCTGTAAACAAGCCATTTTACAAGCTTTTCGCAGGTCAACTTCCAGTGACCTGAGATGACCATTGACATCCACCAAAAACAACTGGGTTCTTCCTCTCAATATGATGAATCTCTATACCAACTATGAAAAGTGTCAGTCATTGCTTTCTTGATATATCGTGTTTACAAGCCATTTTACAAGGTTCTAGCAGTTTTACCTCCAGTAACCTCAGATGACCTTTGACCTCCACCAAAAACAATAGGGTTCTTCCTCGCAACATGACAAATCTATATACCACATACGAAGTGTCGGCCATTGCTATCTTGAGATATCGTGTTTACAAGCTTTTCGATCTTTGACCTCTGGTGACCTCAAATGACCTTTGACCTCCAGCACAAACGATAGGGTTTTTCTTCTCAACATGACGAATCTATCTACCAAATATGAAAAGTGTCGCTCATTGCTATCTTGAGATATCGAGTTAATAAGCCATTTACAAGGTTTTCGCAGTTTTACTTCCAGTGACCTCAGATGACCTTTGACCTCCACCAAAAACAATAGGGTTCTTCCTTTTAACATGACAAATCTGTATACCAAATATGCAAAGTGTCGGTCATTGCTACCTTGAGATATCGTGTTTACAAGCTTTTCGGTCTTTGACCGCTGGTGACATCAAATGACCTTTGACCTCCACCACAAAAAATAGGGTTCTTCCTCTCAACATGAAAAATCTATATTCCAAATATGAAAAGTGTCGGTCATTGCTATCTTGAGGATATCGTGTTTACAAGCTAGGCGTCACATACACACACGCACATACACACACACGACATCACCATCGCACAGATTCCTTGCCTGCCTTCGGCAAGGAATCAGAAAATGGCATACTTGAAAAAAAAAATACTGAAAATCTTAAAAACTTCGTTGTCCTGATGAAGTATTTAAGGCCCTCAGAGCCTGGGAAATCACATAAAAAGGTTCACTTTCCCAAACTTTTCCCTGGGAGGTCCCCGGACACCCGCCGCAGATGGGCGTATAGGCGGGTAACTCACACTGACGAATGAATTTTCATTGAAGCTGCATTACATAAATGTGATGTCCTCTATTTAGACGTCTCCTATAAGGCCCCCATCCCTCATTTAGGCAATGGGTGATAAAGAAAAGCTCCTCCTAGGTGCCAACCATTCTATAGGTACGCTACTGGACGCTGACATGTACTGCCCCCCAGGTATTTCGCCCAGGCTACGGTCCTGGTGTGATAATGTGAAAGTCGACGGTCTCTAAAGTGGTGGATATACCAACTCTACAGGCTTTCGGGGATAAATGTTTCTGGGATGGCAAGGTCAATCTTGCCAGAATATTGAACAAAGTTGTCCAAATTATCATACTACCGTAGGCCCCCTATCGGTTGTTTTGTATATAGGCTACGTTGAATAGATCAAACCATATATGAGATATATGTGCATAGCGAGAGTGATCAATCAGTGCAATGTCGGCCATTCAGGCGTGTAGCCAGCCAAGGGCGTGGTTTTGGGGTGGAGGCCCCCCCCCATAGCCCAATCTTGAAAAAAATAATGGCAAAAAACACATGATCGCTATCATCTTCATAACGTTTGAGGCACAAACATTACACCATTTCGCATCTGGAGACCTAAAAAAAGCTGTTTTTTCTCCAAAGGGGAAGGGACATCCCTTCTCTTAGACCCCTCCCAATGTCGCATTCCAACAAAACCCTCCTCATGACACAATCCTGGCTACGCGCCTGCGGCCATCTCATTGACCAACTAGGTGGCATACAAACATTTAAAGTCATTTGGAGAAACAGTTTGAATATTATATTAATATATAACTTTTCCTGTCAATCACAGCTGCACTGTGACTAACCACATACGGTACTTTAGAGATGTAACTGTAAATGTATTTTGAGATGATGAGAGCATACAATGTAATCATTTTTTTCAGCTCGTGCTTGGCTTTCTCATCTTTCTCTTCCCTCGTCCCAATGAGAGGATTAGGGCCGCCTTTAAGACCTTTCATGTCTTCTTCGGGATTTTCATCTTCGGGATGGTGATTGTATCAGTTTTGACTGGAGTGACGGAACAAGTACTTTACAAGTAAGACTTTGATCAAGGTGAAAGTTTTTCCCAAAAAGGAGAGTACGATATCATAAGAAAGTCTTCGTCAAGATGTATGTGCTCATAGCATGTGTTGGTAAAAAGGAGGGCATCTGTCAACTCAACTATATGGGTCGAGTGCCCTATCTGTTAACAAGTATCGACCATAACGATTTCAATGGTAATGAAAAGTACTAAGTTAAATTATTGCAGGCGTATTTTGAGGTCTTAAACATAGCTGCTCTTAGGGCGCCCTTGGGCTATACAGAGCTTTAAGGAGCCCAGGTCCAGGACAAAAGTGAAATGTAAGCCCTTCACCAAACGTCTGTACCACATGTTTCTCGGTTTGTCTCCCGTAGCAATGGAGGCCTTCGTTGAAACAATACGTAGTTGCCTTTTTCGATTCCTTGTATAGAATGCAAAGCGAATCAATGCAATAACGATGGGGTGTGTAATTATGTGTGTACATATGTGGGTATGTGTGCATGTCTTTGTGTCACTCAGCTAAGCTTGTAAATGTGATACCTCATTTGTAAGGGAAATAACATGACAAATTTGTAAGATTTAGCGATGGTTCAAAACAAGTTTGCAGAGCGACTGCTAACTTCCTTGAAGAAAACGCGGAATTAACTATCTTCTGTTTCTATTTTATAACAGTGGCGGATTTGAAGGTCTGAGTGCTCAAGTCGTCATATGTAACATTCTGAGTCTTCTTCTGTTGGCTTTTGCTGGACTGGTAACGTACATCATCACAAATCCTTTCTTTTCCCTTGCTGATGGCCCGCCCACTGAACCACAAGAAGAATCGGCATTGTTACATGAGATGAAACAAAAGGACTGAACAATTCAATGAAGAGGAATTTATTTGTCTTCAGACCTGTGAGAATAAAACAGGCATTAAAGAAGGAATATACAAATATTTCAGGTAGTGAAGTCCTGAAGCATGTGTGTCACATAGGCCGTGGGTTATAATTTGCCAAGTAAGGCTTAGTATTATAAGCTCTTTTGAAAAAAGTTTTGCTGTACAGACGTTCATTTTTTAGGATTAAGTATATTCATACTTTATGATGAGTAGTACAGTAGATGCACCAATAAATTGACGCATCGACGTAAATTGTTTTCCAACATCTTAGATAACCAAATTTAAACTATCGTAAAGAAGTTGTCCGTCATCAGAGCTTTATATCACACAAATTTTGGTTCCACCTCATATACTTGAAGACAAAATCGTTGGTTTACCCATTGTGTTGTACCCATTGTCACGGTAATATAAAGCTTTTCGTTGGTCTCCCCTGCATCAGAAATCTCGTAAGTCGGCGTCGAAAAGCAGGGTAAAACTCAGACGTTTTGCTAACTATTTGACTTGTTTTGTAAGACAACCGTGTTTCGAAAAAAAGGATTTATAAAGCATGATTTATGGTCCTCCTTTTTCTCCAGCAAATGTTGTTCAGGCCTTGCTCGAATTAGATATCAACTACCAAAATGACAAGGACTTTCTCCAGACATGTTTTATGGATACACTCTGATAGGTTTAGCTGCTTATTGACCCTGAGAAAAAAAGTCGATCATACCACATGGGAAGTCGATCATACTACATGGGAGCTTGTAGATACATGAAGTTAAGCAACAGATAGATTTGAGGTCCTATCCTCAACCGAGGGTCAAAAAAGTGGGTTTCCCATTTGAAAGCAGCATATGACTATCCCAGAACTGACCCTCTGAGAGAAAAATAAATATTCCGTCATAATTGCTGCATTTGTAAACCACCCGAAGTAAAACCGTAATTTAGAGCCACAGGCTTTCCTCATTTGCGTGACATCGTAAACTAAATACCCTTTAGAACATTATAAGTATGATGAGTGCGACATTATTTCGAGAACTTTATTATTACGAGGAGTAAAATGTTATAGTACATTATGATGAGCACGTTATCATTTTGAGTACAACTTTATTATTATTATTATAATGATGATAATGACATTATCATTATACTGACTAGGATATTTTCATTCTCAGGAGTACAACATTACTCTTATGATGGTAAGTACAACATAATTGTTATGATGACGGCAAAATAATGATGAAAAACGACATTACTAATTTCAATACGATGAAGACAATGAAGACTGTGATGGTTACCCCTTGTGGCTTACGCAAGGGGGCGCCATTGGGCCATGGACCCCCTCACAGATGCCAATTTTTTTTTTTTTTTTAGATCTTAAAAATACCTAATTTTGAAACAAATTTTACTTCAAAAGGTAGAATATGTGGTACCAGGTTGCATATAAGGACACCTAATGTTTCAAAATTTTCAAAGGGATACCCCTCCCCTTGAACCCCCCCCCCCAGGCCAGCGATCACTGATGCCCTTTTTTTGGTTCCTAAAAATACGCAAATTTTGTAACACAAATTTTACTTAAAAAGGTAGCATATGTGGCACGTACCAGACTGCATGTAAAGACATCCACTTTTTTAAAAATTTTCAAAGGGGAGGGGCACCCCCTCTTCTTAAAACCCTTCCCCAGGCTGGCAATCACTCAAGATACTGCATGGCCCCCCACCTTGAGAGAAATTCTGCGTATGCCACTGGTTACCCCAATAATTATTTTTATCGTAGATTGCAATTGTAGTCGTGGAGAAGGACGGATCATCTCATCATGTTTTATTCTTTCACAGAGGGCTTTATTTAGCTGATAGTCACTATGGTCAAAACTTTATCACATTATCGTTTTCATGTTGTACATACATATTCATGGCTATTGGTTTTTTTTACATTTCAAACTTGTAACAGTATTAAATTCCGAACTGCATGACTCCTACGATTTATTATACCCAAACCTGATGACATGGCCGTACGGGACTGTCCTCACGGAGGATGGTGATTTTTGCCTTACTCTAGACCTCATTTAATTGTCCAATTTTCCGCCTGACTGAGACGAAATATCTGCAGGCCCGATTTAGTAAGGTTTCGGACATTTGGGGGGACAGTATCCCCCAGCCCCCTAGCCCGTACAGCCATGTCTGACGAGATTCTTGGTAAGCAGGGTTGATTATGAATGTAAATAAAGGAGCCTTGTTCTACAACATTTTCTTATGTGGAGTCCATGAGACCATGTTTGAGAATATTCTCATTTTAAAGTGAACCTAAAGTCTTTAATTTCAAGAACATATTTTAGAGGCTGGAGAATGAATCTCATAAATTATCTGACTCCCATTTTCATAGTTTTCGCCACTGCTGAAATATAAAATGTCGAACTTTATTCACTTAATTTGAAATAGCAAATTGCACAATAATATGTGATGTCCTTGTTGTACAACTCACATTACCTGCTTTTGTTTCCTTTTGAAATTAAAATGTTTTTTATAACCTTGAAAAATTAACGGATTTCTTGCATAGCCTGTTGTATGGAGATAGTTTGTATGTAAGTCAAGTCACTTTATTATCAGAAAGACAGTGATCACATTTTGGCACAAGGTGCAGTGACTTTCAAAACAACAAAGAAAAACAAAGATGTTGAGTTGAGTAACTAAAAGTACAAGAATGACATCACAAATTATTGCACAATCTACCATTATAATTTGAGTGAATAAGCCTCAACATTTTATATATATATATATATATATATATATATATATATCTTGAAATTTTAGACTTTAGGTTCACTTTAAACCCATTGTATATTTCTGTATATTATCACAAAGACACACTATGCATCCTATTGTGGAAATTGCCAGGGCAAGCGTCCTGTTAATGAGTACACAAAATGTAGCCTGCAATCTCAATAACCAGAGCTGGTTAAAACAATCACAAATGTATGTTATTATTTCCTAGTTGCATGTATGTGTGTGAGATGGAGTGGGGAAAGTTTTTTTTTGGGGGGGGCAAATAGAACTCAGCCCCCGACCCTATGACAAAATAACCTGTTCGCCTATGGTTTGATTTTCAGAGCCCTGATGATTGTTCCATGCAAAAGCCAATCAAACATGTAGAGCTCCTTTGATCAGAACAACTGGTTGTTTGGCATCTACTATGAGGTTTTTAAGATTGTAATTCAAAATGTCACCTGAGAACTTAAAAGATCTTTAAACCATAATGCGTGATATCTCAATAATAAAAGGTTTACATATTTGAATCAAATAATAAACAAACGACCCTGTTTTATTCACGACACTGTGTTTGCTGTTTTCAAGTCTATACTATAACATTTATTTTTTAATTAAAAACAAGATATATGAATCAAATTGTACACTTACTTCAAACCCCTCCTTCCACTTAGAGCCTTGATAAACTTTAAACTATTTTATCCTGTGATGGACACATCTATGTTATCCAGCATCTGCATGAACAAATACCTGACAATTGGCAAACAAGAATTTTTCTCAACCGAACTCTTACAACCTGCTAGATAGCTGCTGCTACTTGATACACACCACATTTAAAAATACACACTGGTCCTATTAATCAGTTATTGATAGAACCAGGATAGCTTCCACAAAGTGAAGGAACAAGACCTGATACTGACGGTAGCTGCTGCTATACCATAAACATCATGTATAATATTGATCATAGTACAAACTTGCAGCCTTGCCCATTTATTAGTATTTGATAGGACTTATTAGAAAGCTTTCACTCATGGTGGGGGGGGGGTGGGGAGAGGTGTGCTGCCTGCTAGGTAGCTGCTGCTATTCAATACACATATGTTAAACAATGGACTCCTACTAATTCAGCAATTATTATTGGAATGTAATCATAGCGATGCATGCACATACAGTAACTTCAGGATAAAAGAACTACTGAAACCTTGAACAGCACAGTTTCAAAATAAACTGTGTAAATACCTGCCACTTTCTTGGCTGAGCATGCAATGTTTACAAGCATTCATCCTAGGAACAATTTCCAGTGAATGAGAGCATGTGCTCGTTTCAGGACCAAAGGGCTATACGACTTTCCAGTTGTTACTTCACCGTTACCTTTATTACCTTTAAGCCCAATGGGCAGTACGATTACAAGAAAGTCACCAGACAGTAATGGAAACCAACTAAATTTCACTGGTGTAGTAAATGTAATTTGTTGGCATTGTTTCATGCAAAGTGTACTTTGTTTGAAGTTTCAATTGTAAAGCACCCTCAACCACCTCTCTGTGGATCCAAAATGATGAGATAGTTACTTTATTTTCCATTAATGTTAATGAACAATTACATGATGAGAATGAGGGTTAATTTGCCTTGGGTACTGTTTAATATGTATGATAGAAAAAAGTAAGCACTTCCATCACTCCCTGAAATACCACAGGTCTGAGCCCAGTCCTCATGCATCTACATCCGTTGATGCTCCTTCAGGCAGAAATTTCTCCGGGTAGAATCTGAGTGTGAGGGAAATGGTGTTGCATTACAGGTTACAGCATGTATGGGTAACCAGGATAATGAAATTAAAGGTCTTGTGATGCTAAATTCAGGTGGAACTGAGTCTTCAATCTGACAGTGTGGCAAGACAACTGAACCTGGAAAGCAAACCAATCAGTGCCACCACAGTATTCTTTGAGGAGCAAACCAGGTGCCCAAGGTGTATATGGTATGAGTATGGACAAGTTTAGGAAGCTATATGTTATCAGCAATTGGGGTGCCAGAAATCATCTATGTCCTGGTCCTGTATGACATTATACATATAATGGAGAGAGTTGCAGGCAGACCACTGAACAAAACATGGTGCAGTAGATATGTTGGAAGGGGAACTTAATATCCTCACATGCATGTGGGTGAAACCACAGAAGATGATGGTTTAGTGATAAGAAGATCCCCCTTGGCTGGGTGATGTTCAAATTATGGGAAGATAGAGGTCCCCATACAGTAATGAACATCACTGTCACAAAATGTTGACATGACAAAGTTTTGGGCCACCATAAAGAGGGGGTGAAACTGCAAAGCTGTGGTTGTAGACCACTGACAAATTAAAGTTGACACCTGTTGGTAGTGAGGAGTACAGGGAAATCTGACAACCATGCGAGGTGGAAAATCAATGGATGGTGGTACCCATCATAAAGAGACCCTGCTGGACCCTGATAACAAAATGCAATGTATGGCAAAGTTGCAGTCTATTGAAAGGAGTTTGATGAAGGATGGAAGGAATGCCAACCTGTAAGATGAAAAATGGTGGAGAAAGGGTGTTCAAGAAATCTGAACAAGGAAGAAATGGAAAGTTAATGGGTCCAGTCCACTACCATCCCCACCAGTCAGTTTTGTGATCGGGGAAAAAGAGCATTCCCATCAGGGTTGCTTCAACTCAACAGTATTCAACCCCCATTGTCTAAGGCCAAGGCAAGTTGCAGTGTCAAGATGTACCATTGAGAGAGGAAGTATGTGCACAGGTCACCGTGAGAGGTGTTGCAAGAGAACCTGAAGTCTATGTGAAAGAACTGGTAACATTTGGTGATAAACCAGCCCCAGCCGTAGCATTGACAGCCCTGAGAACAGCCAAAGAAGGCAAATTGGAGTACCCTGTAACAGCCAGGGTATTACATGAGGATACATACATGGGTGACATGCACATCCCCAAGAAGATGCTAGGAAAATGGCACCGTACTCTACCTATGCCACTTCGCCTTAATATCTTTCTTTGGAAAGGAGTATAGTGCCATCAGATTATAAGAGTAAACATAAACTTACAAGAGCTGTAAACAGGAACCAGTTTGACAATAACTTTACTTCATTAGTGGCACTCACCTGCAAGCAGAGCCTCTATACCAAGCTTATGGCTGGGTATGAGCTGAAAACATGAAAGTCGTGTAGTTAAATAAAGAAAACATGAAACATATTGCTACGATTAACCCAGTTCGAAATATTGGTAGCTCAATAAGTCACTTGCAGCAAATATGAAAAGACTGAAGTAAAAATTTGTTTTTTGCTGTGTTAAATGCTTATTTTACAGCGTAAAGACACTGAAGACGAACCTAAGCACAAACAACAAAGAACAACCGAACCCAACCCAAGTGCAAGCTGGATAATGGATTGCTGAGCAAACTGAACATTTCTGTTCAGTCTGTAGTGGTAAAAAACGAAGACACCCAGTGAGGGAGCACTAACACCCTCACCAATCAGCGACCTTCTGCTTCCAAGGTCAGATAATTTGCCTATCCTGACATCTATCCAAATGAACATCGACCAACTGCAAACAGACATGATTCCATGAAGCCTTGTTCAAAAGTGACATGGCAGGAGGAATGGTTTGTGTGTCCGAAAAACTATTCTTTGCCCAAAGCGTTTGGTCTTGCAGAGCATTATGACATGCACAATTTAAACTACTACAGGAAACCTTGGTGAGAGAAATGCACCAGGATGCAAATGAGAGTAGGGCTGAGGAACACATACAACCTTTGCTTACATACATTTATGACAGAAGTAATGGACGCAGCAACACAACTTTTGAAAAGCAAGAGACCGTTTTCAAGATCTAGATGGGTTTGGGTTTTTCCTGTGCAATGTCGAAATCTGTCAGCTGTATTACTTCCAAGCTTCTAATAACAAGCACCTGCTTCTTGAGCAAGAGGTGGTCACCAGACATTCTTGAACTCATTTACATAATCCTCAAAAGGCCAAGCCAAATATGTGCAGTTAGTCATGCCAAATGAGTGGTTAAAATGGTGACGAGTGCTATATTTTATGTGTTCAAGTTAAGAGACCACCCGATAGGAGGGTCTACCAGATTACCGTAGTTCAATACAAACAGTAAAGCTGAGATACTCAAGAGAGATAAAAATGATACTCACAAGAACAAAAAAAATCTCTGTATCTCCAGGATTTAGATTTACACAAAACTTTAGAAAAGAAAGCTAGAAAACTGTACAAACAGATGTATGCCATTGAACCAAAAGCTTGTATGGGTATGCCGCTATCGAAATTACATGACCTCAAAACTCTTTTCCAACTGAACATCATATAATTGCTAAAAGGAAAAGAAAACGTGAAATAAGCGGGCAAGTTTGCCATTATATTACGTACCACAGGATTTTAAACCACTCTGCAACCAATTTACATGCCCCATTGATGTTTTGCAATTTGTACAGATTTTTAAAGTCAAGATGGGTCTCAAAATGAACAAGAGCCCAATGGGCACTATGGTTCCTTGCTATTGTACTGAAACTGACCCATGAGCACAGAATAAAAAAAAAAAAAATTTAGCTAATGTGAAGTTTGCCTGTAACTCTGGTGACTGCTACATGGTCTTCTAAGTTGTTGGCAGTGAATGTTTACTTCATCTATGAAGTTTCACAAAAGTTGCACAAAACCTGCTCTGTAGACAATGTACATCTTTTGTTAACAAACACATTCAGGCATAAATAAATTGCTCTGAAGAATTACATAGGATAGAGGCACTTCAAGGGATACCCCCACAGACAGTATACAGTTACAATTTGTTTTATTCAATTAAACAATCATAATTCATGCATGCTCAAGGGTATCTTGATCCAAATGATCAGTTACTTAGTTCTCTTTATAAAACTAATAACCCATGGTAGCATTTAATTAATCAATTCCAATTCCCATATCCTTATCTGAAGACAAATGCTGTCAGTCAATAAGAATCTAGTGAACTTTCACAACTGTCCCTCTGTTTTGTGGGCAGAGAATCTGTAATATTACAAAGTGGTAACCTATTTGATGCGGTTTTCATAATGGCAGAACTAAGGATAAAAGATAATAATTTCACCAACAATTTAGATACTTGGCATCTATGCAAGTTGTCCCATTTCTTTCAGTCATTGGTTGAATGTGATTTTAATGTGCTGGAATGATACAGCTTTGTGCTAATATTTGACTTTGGGAATTCTTTGGAATTTGTCTTTTAGCACCTGGTGATTTCACCTCTGACATCCCCAAAATTCATGTGAGTTTTCTACTGAATTTAATGTAACACCATGTGAAGTATAAAATCTATCCAAGCATCTGACATTGAGATAAAGTGTTAAAAAGCTTTACAGAGTTTGACCTCCAGTTACCCCAGATGACCTTTGATCTCCACCAAAAATAAAAGTATTTTCCCCACCATAAGGAATCCAGATACTAATTATGAA
>WURT03111344.1:0-12054 GCA_009936505.3 Holothuria glaberrima
AGGCAAACTTCACATTAGCTAAAATTTTTTTTTTATGCTGTGCTCATGGCTCAGTTTCATTACATTTAGCAAGGAACCATAGTGCCCATTGGGCCCTTGTTTTACCTTAGTTTAGACTAATACAAGCAACCAAGTGATGGTGACATTTATGTTGGCCATTACAATGGGTCATCAGCTTTAATCTACCCATTTCTTTAGTCTATCTGTACCATGACCGACATTTATTTGACAATCACTAGGCTGCTTGAATTACTTTATAGGAATGTATTACTACTGTTGTTGTTGTTTTTTATGAGTAATGGTTTGATTAGTCATATTTGTTTTGCTTTCCAGGAGGTAGAAAAGGTTTTTAGCAGGTATAAGAATAAAACTTGGTAAGGTTTTGAAAGCATTGTTATGTGAGACAAGGAGAAAGCTGGGATGTTTTCTGTATTCAAGCCCAGGTCATTAAACCAAGCAGTGCATTTTATTTAAGAGTCTAAACATACAAAAATAATACCTTGCTTTACTGGTTGAAAAGTGAAGCTCATTGGTACAAAGATGTTCTCTCAGGACAGTTGTGTAAAGAGACCTAAATGTTGATATTTATTTCGTTACTTTAAAATAGTAAATGACACCATAGTTCATGTCTTTCCTGTGGAATAATTACCTCAGATGTTTTTAAATTTGTAGATAGCCTTGGGAAAACATCCATTTCTAACTCAAATATTGAGCTTTCACAGTTAGTCATGCTGTGTGTAGTTTCTTCTCATGCAAAAGTGAAGAGCAAACTGTACTTCATGTAAACCTATTGTTACTGTGTATAAAGTTGAAAGCTGTAAAAAAAATTGATCAGGTGCAGATTTTGCAGACAGATCATTTCACAGTAATTTATCAGCAGGAAGCAAGACTTTTATCTCAATACATAACATGTATTGAGATTTTGTCACATTAGCTGGTCACTAGCTGTAGCTAATATTCTTTTCAGCATCGTCACATTAGTGATTGTTTACGTTTTTATTTTGAAATCTATTACTTTTGGCCCATAGTATAAAAATGTAGTATTCAGGGTTTGAACTTGATAATTTTTCTCGGGATATTTTGGCTGATTAGTAAGCAACAGCTATTCAAAATGAAAATGGATGTACAGCATCCAACTGTTGGTTCCCATAATGCTTTGCGTTCATTTTATGTTTAAACACAATATCTTGAGGTAGGAAGCTTGGGTGAATGTGATACTTAGTATGTAGATGTGCTATGGTCAGAGGAAGAACCCTATCATTTTTGGTGTGGGTCAAAGGTCATCTGGGGTCACTGGGGGTCAAACCCTGAAAACGTTGTTAACACCATATCTCGAGGTAGGAAACTTGGATGAATGTCATACTTAGTATGTAGATGCATTATTATAATAAGAGGAAGAACCCTATTGTTTTTGGTGGAGGTCAAAAGTCATCTGAGGTCACCGGTGGTCAAACCCTGAAAATCTTGTTAACATGATATCCTGAGGTAGGAAGCTTGAATGAATGTCATACTTAGTATGTAGATGCCTTATGGTAAGAGGAAGAACCCTATGGTTTTTGGTGGAGGTCAAAGGTTATCTGGGGTCACAAAGGTCAAACTCAGAAAACCTTGTTAACACAATATCTCAAGGTAGGAAGCTTGGATGAATGTCATACTTAGCATGTAGATGCATTATGGTGAGACAAAGAGTCCTGTTGTTTTTGGTGAGGGTCAAAGGTCATCTGGGGTCACCAGGGGTCAAACCCTTAAAACTTTGTTTGAAACATGGTATCTTAAGGAAGGGAACTTGGATAGATTTCATACCAAGTATGCAGATGTGTTACGGTAAGACTGAGAACCCTTTTTATTGGTGATCAAAGGTCATCTGTGGCCATAGGGGGTCAAACTCAGATATTTATTTGGGGTCACTATCGGTCAAAAGAGAAAATTTCCAAAGATCTTTATCTGGGTCATCCCACATGTTAAAAAGCAAAATTTTCCAAGAACTCCCAAGATCATCATCTGGGGTTACTAGGCATCCAAAAGCAAGGACTGCCAAGATTTTAACCTGGGGTCACCAGACGTCAAAAATCAAGAATTCCCAAGATCAAATATGAACACAAACTGTATTTTGAGAACACATTAAGATAGCATTTGACCAATGACTGAAAGAAATGGGATAACATGGCTTTATTTGGAATTATTGAAACCTCAATGCATTTTTGCATTCTGGTTTAGTTGTATAATTATTTTCATGTTTTTGGTATTTTTCCATTTTTGGTGAAAAATCTGTGCCGGGCAGGACAGTACATTTGACCATGATTCCCAGGCGCAAATAAGGAGTGCTGAGCAACCCCGCCTTGTGCCACCCACCGTAGCTAGAACCCTGATGAGAACCACTGTCATATCCTTAATTCTCATCCTAACAAATGTGTGATTGTATTGAGATACAGCAGCATTACTGCTCTAGTAATGATTGATAAAATATCCTGGGAAACAAAATGACACTGCTGTTTTTGTGACTGGTTGCCTTTGTGGTTATAGATCATGCATTATAATCTTAATCTTCATCATTAATGAATTCTTAGTACAATGGTATTTTTTTGATTCCTTGCAGAAGGCAAAAGGAATCTATGCAGTAGTGATGTTGGGTGTGTGTGTGCGTGCATATATTTCATGTGTGGATGATATGTGGTAATAGCTTGGAAACATACTATCTCAAGGAGGGTAACTGTGAGGAATCTTGTATGTAGCCTGCGGATGGCCCAGCCATATTGATTGGATAATCCCTATTGTTTTGCTTGATGTCAAAGGTCATCTGGTTCATTAGAGGTCAAAACATCAAAATCCTTTGTTCTTTGTTAAATGTATATGTTTAATGTATCTATTGTTTTTGGCTTTCAATATTGGCAGTTATGCTCATTTAGCAGTTTAAGCATCCAATAGGTCAGAGCTAATGACACTTGTACCGATCTATTCATCTAAATGAACCCTTCATCTTCTCCAGTGGCGTTCTTTTGTTTCTGAAAGAAGTATCTTAGTTGTGCATAATATGTAATTTTCTTACCCCCACATGATGTCTAGATTTCTTCATAACTTTTTCATAATGAAGTCTGGTGAATTAATATTTTCATCCTTTCATTTCAGGTACAACCCTTTATAAAAGAACTATCTACACCTATCATGTTGTCTCCATGGATACCGAAAAAGTTATAGATGACACCGCATTTGTCTTCTATCCATTGAGGAGTGAGTTCCCCATTTTACACATCTGGTTTGTTTAAAACTGCAATGATTTCCATCCCCTCACTTTGTGTAATCAGTTGTTCTATGTCAAAGCTGACATCTATAACAAAAAGAGTTTGCATATGTTGTTGAAAAGCTGGAATTTTGCTCAAAAGCAGGGAAATTATTTTAAAATGTCTTGTTTTTTAAGTGTGGTCATAGACTCTGCCCATCATCCACTGCATTCTCAAATGGTTTGAATAATTCACCTAAAGACCTTTTTTACTTGTCACACCGACAAAATGACAAATTACAGCCATTATTCTTCTGTGATGTAGAGAATGGGAAAAAATCAAGGACATTGAGAGATAAGCATGGACGTCTTCTTATAAAATGGACATCTGTTGAATCTCACAAATTGGAGAATTAATCACAGAAGTTTAAGAACTATTACTAACTTCAGTCCACAGCATGTGAACATTAAAAACAGTCTGTATTTCACGAAGCAGAAAACTATGGCTTTCTCAAAATGATGTTAACAATTTGTTATAAAGTTGTGTACACATTATTGAGAGTTTGGAAATAGGATGGGTTGTGTAACATCAAAACATGTTAAGGTCTGGCTAGGCTATGGTAGCAGTAGGCTGTGCAATATATTTTGCAGCTGTTGAGATGTTTGGTTTGTTTTCTTTCTCAAAGTAAATCAAGTGTGCAGAATGCGAGTTTCCAATTGCCAGACAAGCTCCATAATAAATGGCTAGACAAAGGTGTGAAAATGAAAATGATAAGAAGCACAGTAGCATTTATATTTCTTTTTATGAAGTTCTTTTTGTCTTTTGCGAGAAATGCTGCATCTCTCTCCTTTACCAGCTAATTTCACTGCGAAAATGTCTTGGTGATATCAGCATAAGCACATAGGACCACTTTCATTTGTTGGGTTGAGCACTTTTGCCTGAAATTTATTGTCACTTGCCCAAAAAACAGCATAGCAGTATCTTTTGCCCAGAAAGAGCTAATTTTCTGCCCAATGAGAGGACTGTAGCCCTCACCCCCACCCCCCCTTGTAATCCTGTGAATATAAGATATGTTTATTGTATAAAATACAAACACACAAGACAAACAAGTTTTGCATTGGCTGGATTGCTAGACAATGTTGTAGCAAAAACTCTGTAGGACATATCAAGTGTGTTTTTAATTTCATTTAGTGGTGAGTGAGACTTACGCCTAAAAAAAAATGTTTGTTTGTCCTCAACTGCCCACACATAATTTCTCATCAGCTTAAATTATATTTTTACTTTAATTTTTTTGTGTTTTACACAAACCAATATATTTTGTGATGAAACATTTGTTCCTAATACGGTATATACTGAAAAACCTTGCACTGATGATGGCCCATATATATTAAATATCCACTCAGAAGCAGAACAAATAAAACGCCCCTTCACACACACTCTCGAGGGAGATCATAGGCCTACTTTTTCCTCATGTTCCTGGAGTTCCGTTCTGTGTCACATCAACATTGACTATAGGCTGTGGAGAATACCTGCATACGTAACTGGTTCGAAAGTCTGCCTCACAGCGCGCCTGCGGAGATACAGTCCATTCAATCAGCCATTGCCCAAGGATGTTGTTATACTCTCGAGGCTCAATGCACATGGCTATATACTGCTGTTCGTACAGTGATACCTGCATACTATGAAAGTAGAAAAAAGGTTCCTTCAGTTGACATTGCCTCTTCCAGACGAGTTAGGTCAGGATTGATGTGCTCACTGCCTATGTGTGGGACTGAAATGTGGAAACACGTCATTCACATAGGTGTGCAGCATGTGGCGGGGAGGGGGTGTCAGACGAAATTACTATGTCTTTCTTCATTTCATAATTTTTATACGGCAGGTCTGATTTATTGGATCAGAGTGGGCACACTGCAGTCTGCACCTCACCTGCAAACTACAGTAACATGCTCTGGTCTGAATATAATGCGCATATATGTTCACATATAAGTCAGCATGGAGTCGTACACGCTAGGCAGCGGGTCAAGCAAAAAAAAAAAAAAACACCCGCCTGATGGCCCTTTTGGACAGGTCTGGAGGACGAAGAATTTTTTTTTTTTTTTTGGCCTTACCATAGCCCACTATTTACCAAAATGGGTTGAAATCCCCTTTGGGATTTGGTTGTTTTGTGGGGAATAAGATATTCTTGAGCTTCGATATAATCATTACTTGTGATGTTAAAAATGTGTGTACCATATACTGACTGATTAATGTCAATGTTGTCATACAGTGGTATCTATGTTGTGGCTTCTATCTCTGTGGTACATATAATCATTACTTGTGATGTTAAAAATGTGTGTACCATATACTGACTGTCAATGTTGTCATACAGTGGTATCTATGTTGTGGCTTCTATCTGTGTGGTACTGTTTGTAGAGCAAATGATGTAGGACCAAAAGTGCTCAATGCTCCTCATGTACCTAAATATGTCACAAAAACTGTTTATTCAGCATTGGGGAGGAAAGTGCAAGTGAGGTTTAGGAACCAAGGGCTTTGGGGTATGTAACAAGTGGAGGGGGAAGAGGCTATGTTGAGAATTATTAGCACAGGGGTAAGTGAAAGTTAGGATGCTAAAATTTGTGGTTTTATACAAATTGTTTAAATGTTACTGTGCTTCTCATAAAATAAGTGTAGTGTTGATATTAAGATAAAGGATATAGTTAGTTGTGTTTCTGTTAGGAGATTAAATACAACAATTTGATTTTCACAGCTTGTAATCAGTTGCTGACGTGTGACACGTGCACCAAGGAAGCTGCAGCTATCAATTTTGACTGTTCATGGTGTTCAACTATTAATCGCTGTTCTAGTGGCTTCGACCGTCATCGTGAGGAATGGGTTGAAAATGAATGTGACCTATCTGTAAGTAAACGTCATTTAAGGGTGTTGAAATATGCATGAGCATTTTTGGCCTTGTAGTTCTTGGTTGAGAGTAAGAAAAAAATGGGGCAAAATCAAGGCTTTGAAGTGTATCACCAGTAGCTAATGAAGAGGCTTGGCTGGTGCTACATTTAGCCCAATCTTTTCTCTAGTGCTCTCCGTACTATATACATAGGAGGAGAGGAAAGAGAAAAGGGGTTTGAAGTTGAATTGAGGTCCAAAGAATTGGTTAATACATGATGTAATAGGTGGCTTAGTGGTGGTAGCTACATTATGAAAAATCTTCCCCTTTCCAAAATGTGGGTCTAATACCGAATTTTTCCTGCAAATAGTGCCGTTGCAAGACTTCTCACCTGACTTCCTGTTTCACACCTTTGTCTGGCCTTTTTGCTTGCCCACTGTAGTTGTGAAGAGGAGGTGCTGATCACTGACTGAAAGTGAATTCTGTTGAGGACAGGTAATGTCACAGCAGGTTAACATATGCCATGAGCATTTGTTTCTTTATAACATGATAGTGGTTTTAGTTATAACCATATGCGCAGACATTTCTTGTTCCTTTTCTGACCAGATTTAAAATTTAATACGTCACAACAGCTAAATTAGTATATATCATTCAGAAATCACAATATTTTATCATGTAATTTAGCACAGAGTAGTAGATGATGTGGCACTGTTTGATTCCCTACAATAAAACTTTTTTTTTTTAAAGGCTGCATTATCTTATCCTTCATTCAAATATGGTAATAACCCCAGTTGGAGTCACCTTGGCAGTTACTTTAAGCAAGAAGGGGGCTAACCAGCAAGGGGCCAAGTGGTAGGCGTGCACCTGATAGCCATGACAAGTCCTTGAAAAATTGTTGTGGAATGTCACAGAAAAGTAATAAAATTTTGTCATTAAAGGGTATGGAACATTGATTTTTAAAGAAAGACTGAGGAATTTTTTAGAACCCACATACAGTGATATTAACTTTTCAGCTATCCCTGTGTGGAAATAAATCCACTTTATTGCTTGATATGTTTGTTGACATTGTGTCAAAATTTAGTGGATCTATTGGCTGTAAGGAGCCATCTTCTTGATGATTATGCTCGGGGCTACCAATGTTTTCATCGTGGTGATTGGTCAATGAACTGTAAATAGACTCCTGAAGTGTAAACTAAAGTGAGTGTAAAAAGTTTTCATGAAAATACTAATTTTGTCATGGCAAGTCATGAAAAAGTCACAGAATTTTGTATTTTCAGATTTCTGTACAACCCTGTAATAGGTCCATTTTATGCTTTGGAATAATGATAAAACTGTGAGGCTATAGAACTCTCAGCGTAACTCTTTTGAGAATGATTACACAAGGTGTTCTGTTGGATTGAAAAAGATTTCTGCTGCATTTATTTATGTAATTGTGTATCAGCTGGCCATTAACATTAGTCTTTATGTGTCATATCAATACTGATGTAAAAGATGTTTATGGAAAGGTTGCAGGAGTTATATTTTCACCTGTCATAACATCTGTATGTTTATAAAAACAGGATATACTGTGAGGAAGCAGCATCCACCCTGTTGGCAAGTTTATACAGAAGAGAGTTTCGTAATAGTGTTATTCCAAAATTGATATAGTATGCAGAACATGGTTTTGCTGAGGGTTCACTTTATAAAGTGAAAAGAGAAAACTCTCTAAGATTGGAAAAGACATGTATAATCTTTCTTGAGCACGATGTAACTGTGTAGAAATTTGCAGGATGTATTTGATGGAATTTCCTGCTGAGAGTAGTGTGCTCCTATAGCCACAGACTATATGCATCCGTGGTCAACTCAGTGACTGCATAGTTTTCCCTTCAGGGAAACCAAAAACATCCCAAAACACTTAAGAAGATCTCAAAGACTTTGTACTAATGACAGATATAAAGTTTTCTATCTTAATTTAAATATTTTTGTGATATTGTAAATGTCCGAAAATGTTTTACACTTTAAAACCTACTTATGATAATACATTTCTTCTTGTTTACAACAGGCAGGAAATTCTGATTGTCCACAGTCTTTAAGTGAGTAAACCTAATTTATATCTTTGCAAGATATTTTTATAATCTGTTTGACAGGGATCATACTGTGGATAGTTTGTCTGTTTGGGAATTTTGGTGTTCTGTTCCTCCTGAGGTGTCAGTTAAAAAGTAAACATTGCGAGGCATAATCACAACTTCCAGTGAAAAGTCTCTTAAATGTGAAAAAATTGTGTATCAATGTCCTGATTTTTTTAGCACTGAATTAGTGCCTTGTAAGTTTCAGCTGAAACGATATTGAAATCTTTGCAATTTTACAGATTTTGTGGACTGTGTCAAAATACATAAATGGTATGGTTGGTAGGACTAGTGAGTGCTAGGTAGGTCTGCAAGGTGTTCTGATATGAAGCTAAAGTCTGTTTGCTTTATTTACTTCTAAATTTTCTTTTCCCCCCAGTGAGAAATTTTGTAATCCTTTTAACCCTATTTTATATGAGTAGGATTATATTGCCTCTTCTTACAATCTGAAATGTGCCTGTTTTTACTGTTTGTATCATATGAACAGAATCCTACAGGACTCTTAATTTAGTGCCTGATACTAGTTTGGCCATGATGGGGCTGCAACTATAGATAAAGAAGGGACTTTGGCATGTTCAACTGATGATTTTTGGAAAAGAAAGGAATGCTTTAAACCCCAGCAAGATCAAAGAAAATTCAGGTTTTTATTTCCAGAGCAAGTCTTTGGTGCTTCCATCTGGTCTGACTATCAGTGTTAGTAAGACCAGAGTTTAAGCTAAACTGCAGTCTTTTAGGTGTCCAGTATCTGGTGTAATGTAAAAATGGTTGAGTTTCATCTGCTTTCTTATTGGTCAGCCTCATTTTATAAAAAAAAAACTGCACTTCCTACCAAATACCTTAGACAGTTGCATTAAAAAATTTGGAGATACTTTGGATTAAGAATAGCTTCAAATTTTGTAACCTATTGAGCTCTCCAAGTAGGGTTGCATATATGTAAAGACAACTCTTCATGGTCACAGAGACAAATTTTAGATGGATTTGAAAGGAATATTTGGCTGTGGATGTTGATAACAGTGTGCACATTCAATACAGTTTGTGAAAGGTCTTAAGATTATCAAAAGTGACACAGGTAGTGACATAGTCCCAGCCAAGTTAGCTAGGCTGGTACTTATCACTTTAACCACAGGGCCTAGTACTGTTTGTGTTATAAACAAAAGTAGTGGTCAGGGAAATGATAATAATAGACGAAATGGATTAAGCATTTCGTGAAAATATCTCAAACAAGTATTTTCAATTTGTGTACGGCATAATAGAGAGTTCAGTAGGCCTCATTTCTCTAGTGGAAGGTTACTCAGTAGTGGGTACAAGAAAAAAGTTATAAACAAAAGACTTAACATTAAATACATGGTGAAAATTTCTACAATTTGAATAGATTTGCATAGTTTTGAAAAGGTATGTTTTATTTAGGTGTCACAGTGAATGTCCAAAATTACAACCTCATTTGGAAGAACTTTTCAAGCTCTTTAATTTGTATGTTCATCACTTCTTCATGGAACAAATTTTTTTCAAAGAAATTTGACATTGAAAGAGGGCTGTTGTTAATGAGGAAGGCTTCCCTGTAAATTAATTCAGGCATAATTAAAAGTGAGTAGTGAATTAATTTAGGGCTGAAAGGGTTAGGATTTTTCTGTACAGTAATGTAATACCTCTAATGAAACCTGAGAGAGCTAATGTAATACATTGTGTGGTATCACTTACATTGTATATCCTTTTGATAATAGAGATCAGTGTCATACATCTTACCACAGACATTCTACCTTAACACATCCTATGACAACCCCCCCCCCCTCCTTAAAAATATACTGTTGTTAAAAATTCTATAGTGCCTCTGAGTTTTGACCACTATTGAAGTAAATAGTTGAGAGGAGATAATATGTTACCATCAAGGAATTGTCAGGGTATTGATTGAACAGTCATGGACCATGTTTCTGTCATGAACCTCTCCTTGTAATGTTTTCCCGGGGGTTAAGTAATAGTTGTTTATTTAATATCCATCTGTGTTTGTTCATTGCTTTGTCTGTATTTTGGCCCAGTTGTGCTATATATATATTCATTGGGTTGTATCATAATGTAAGATGGTGTATCTCATTGTATTGTGATGTAGTTTCTTGTAATGTAATTTGTTGTATTGTATTCTGTCATGTTTGCTTGTAATGTGATCTATTGTATTGTAGTTACATTGATATCTAATGAAGTGAGCTGTGTTTTATGTACTGCAGTTATGTAATACTTTAACACAAATACACAAACATGAGATACAACATACTTAAAGTGAGACTGAGTCATGGGGGAGCTTTTTAATGCTTCAGGGTGCACAGGCATACCTCTCTCTATTAAAGTACATGAAGAACCATAAAAATTAACCCAAAACACACAAAAGCTAAACACAAAGACAAATCAGCCATGTTTTATACCACCATTCACCAAAACTACTGAAACAACATAAAATGAAGGAGGAAAGCATGAATATTTTACAGGAGTAACAAATGTACATTTTCACCCCTAATGTCAAACAGATCCCATCCAGCTTGTCAGCAAGGCTCCTAGGAAGGAGTCAGATGGTATGTCATTAATTAAGTGTTGACACAATTCACTCAAAAGTCTTGACTTTATGTTCCAAAACTGTTACTTTAAAAGAGCTTCTCACTTATCTGGGTAGTTATAACTACAGTGCTTTCATTGAAATCAGTAGTTGCTACTTACATCCTTAATTTGGGAAAAGAAAAAGACCAAATATTTCATATCTGCTCTTACCTTCCTTCTAAGTGTCTCTCATGATTAGTAGACAACAAATACATTTCAGTGAAGGTAAACCATGGTGCTGATATTCTGCTTTTTGTTAAAAATTCAGTAGCAAATATCTCATCATCTTAGAATCCTATTTTTAACACACTTATAAATTTATGATACTTGGTAACAAATTCCATACATACAAAGTACATGTTCCTTACATCCAAGTTGGTGATATGAAAATTTTACCATCCTCCAAGCTGAGAAATCTTGGAGTTGTATTAGATCCTTCTCTATCCATGGAACACTGTGTCACTGCTGCATGCAAAGCTGCATGTGTTTCTTTGAGTAACATTGGGGTCGCTTATGCAACGACATTGACAAAGCGACAGCAATAAAAATGGTTCATGCATTTGGTACATCAAGGTTAGATATGGGAAATTCTTTGTTTTATGTTATCTCCAAAAGTCATAGTAACCGTATTCAGAACATTGCAGAAAGAGTAGCGTCTAGAACTGCTCCATCTTCTTTTATTACTCCTGTTTAAAGAGAATTGCACCGGCTTTCTGTTGAGAGACAAATTCTCTTCAAACTGTCACTATTTATTGATTCCTTGCCGTAGGCAGAAGGAATCTATGCGATGGTGATGTCATGTGTGTGTGTATGTGTGCACTCACAAACATGGCCTTAGCAGGTACTGCGACACTCGGCTCGAGCTCCGCTCTCGCACGTCTTTCCTAGCTCACGCGGAGCTCGAAACTGGAGAAGCTACCCGAAAATTGGGCCACTGCAATGTGAAGTCACGCGCAGCTGCATGTGCCTGCCTGCCGTGCAGCGCGGCCCGCCCCAAGCATGTAGCAAACCTCGAATACTTTGCGGGCAGCTTGGCTGCTTTGCAATTCCCTTGCATTCCCTTCTGGGTCCTTTCCTGGTACCCCGTAAGGCATTGAATGTGCGTATGTGTGCGGAGTTGCAGCATGTATGTGTGCACTCACAAACATGGCCATAGCGGGTACCGCGACAGTCGGCTCGAGCTCCGCTCTTGCACATCTTTCCTAGCTCACGCGGAGCTCGAAACTGGAGTAGCTACCCGAAAATTCGACCACTGCAATGAGAAGTCACGCGC
>WURT03111366.1:0-12054 GCA_009936505.3 Holothuria glaberrima
CCAAAAACAATAGGGTTCTTCCTCTCAATATGGGGCATCTATGTACCAAGTTTGAGAACTGTCAGATTTTCTCTTCTTGAGATATCGTGTTAATAAGCAAATTGTTACAAACATACAAACACATGCATACACACATACATACACACACGCCATCATGAATGCATAGGTTTCTCTTATCATCGAAATCAAAAAGAAGTTAAATGGCTTAGTGATTCCTAGCCTTGGAAAATATTTTTAAGTACTTCTTTCACTTTTTGGAATTTCAAATTGTTTTAAATGAAAGATATCCATCTTCCACATCTTGAACTATAACATTTACAAGCAATTTCTAAGGGTTTTGTATAAATAATAGGATTCATCTGTTGATTATAATGCATCCAAACACCAAATATGAACAGTATCCACACTTCCTACCTGAAGATATCATGTTTACAATGTAACATTGTACACATGATATACCTCTGGTGGCCTCACGTGACCTCTGAAGTCCAGCAAAAATAATTGAGTTCTTCCTCTCTGTATGAAAAAATCCCCCACTAAGAATGACAAGTATCTACAATTCCTGTCTTGAGGTTCCATGTTTACAAGCAATTTCCAAGGTTTTTGAAGTTTAATCTCCTGTGACCTCAGATAACCTTTGGCCTTAACCAAAAACAATAAGGTTCATCTTCTGACTACAACCCATTCACATTCCCAATATGAAGTGTCCATGCTTCCTACCTTGATGTATTGTATTTACAGGATTTTTGGTTTTGACCTCTGTTGACCTGACATGACCTCTGACTTCTACCAACAACATTACCCTTACTCTCAATATGAAATATTTATACACTTGATTATGAAAAGTATCTACAATTCTTATCTTGAGATTTGGGGTTTACAAGGGATTGGCTTTTGCTCTGTGACCTCAAATGACCTCACAGTTCTATCAAAAGCAAGATGCTTCTTCCTTTCAAAATGATACATCCATGTACCAAGTATGAAAAATATCAATTATTTCCTATCTTAAGATACTGTGTTTACTAGCCAAGCGTCTTAAAAACACACATGATAATGCATGTTAAGTGTTCTGGCAATGGTGACCAGCCCTGACCATCTGTGACATCACTGGAGACAGGAGATGGTCTTCTGGAATTTGAAGCAAATAAAGTATAAACAACAAGAACATAAATTTAATGAATAAATAAAGCAATAGGAGAAGTGTAAACTCTTCATTCTTAATCACTGATTTCTCAGTAAACAAAAACATTCCTTTCCACAGCACACAATGGCGGAACCATGGACCCTATTCAAGCAGCTGGGCAAACAGACAGACATACATATGACATAAATGTATGACAGACATACAGGTGTACAGACAGAAGTACCATTCTTAACAAGCAAACTGTATAGATCAGTTCTTCAGTTATTTTTCATTGGAAAATTCACAGTAACTACAAAGTTCTTTCCTGTGCATGCATCTTTAACAGATATGTTACAAACAAGTTTCTGTTGAAGCCATTCATCTCTGTCTATAGCTCTATGTTTACAGTACCTCACGCTTTTCATCACTAAGCACATCAAATGGACATCCAGTTTCTTCCAGCCACATCCTCACACCAATGGGAGACCCAAATGAAATGACAACTATTTTAGTATTTAGAGTCTTGAAGGCATCCTGATGCTCTGTCAAAGCACTGATGTGCTGCCGTCATGGATTTCAGGCAAAATGACGCAACAGGACAAGCAGTATATTGCAGGATTCTTGTAGATAATCTGACAGGGTAGTAGCTCTGTACAAAACAATTCAAAATTGCAAAAGGAAGAGAAAACCTTAAATTTATGAAATGATGCTTCCAGCTCAACACTTGGTAAATACTGAAGAATATTAAGCGTTATATACATTGAAAGTAATGTTACAAAACTAAGCTTTACTGTTGACTATGGTTCCAGACAGTGAGTACCAACTTGAATGCTTTACAATAATCAGAAAGCGGAAAAGCTAAGTGATTCCTTGTCATTGAAAAACTGTCAGTAAAAGTCCATTCCTGATAGAGGTAAAATCCAAATTCAACAAACTAATACTTAAACTTCCACTGTAAGATCTGTTTATGAACTGAATATAATAATTCTCAAATAGTTGTGAAAATGAAAATTCCAACAATGGTAACTAGTTTTACGCCCTGTGCTTTTCATTTACAAGGCTAACCACTTTAAAGCTTCACGTTCTTTAATCTGATTGCTGATACTTTCTTGGAAGTAAATCATTTTTTCAGGCAAATCATACCACTCTGTTAGCTAGGGTGGTAACTTGTACACATTGCTATATCACAAAGCAAACATTTTTTTCAAAGATACATAATACTGTTTTTAGTTAGCTGTGCACAGCTTTTCCGCACCAACATTTCACTTTAGACTGATACATTCTTGTTTTATACACACAGACATCATCATGATGTAAGGGTTCCTCATTTCACCACAAGCAAGGACAACCAGATGCAAAAATACAGTAATCATGTTTCCATGATCCCTACCTTGAGATATCCTGCTAACAAGATTTTCTGATTGTGAATAATGATGACCTGAAATGACCTTTCACACACAACAACAGGATTCTCATATTACGTATGGCAACTACATTTGCCATGATTCCTAAAATTAACCATCATCTCGTTACATGAGGTTACAGATTTTGACCCTCAATATGAGGTCACTGAGGGTCACATCTGTAACCTCTGACCACTGACCTTCATAAACAACCATAGGGTTCTTATGGTCTATATAAAAGACTGATATTATCTACATAATAAGAATGAAAAGTATCCATGCTTCCTACCTTGAGATACTATGTTAGCCAATGTTTCAAAATTATGACTTCCACTGACAACTGATGTCTCTTTATTGCCAAGAAAAACAACAGGCATCTTCCTCTTCATGTAATGCATATACATGCTAAGTATAAACAATCATGCTTCCTACCAGGGCTGGATGACTCGAGACCGGTCTCGGTCTCGGGACCGGCCTTGAGTCCCAATTGTCGTGACTCGGAGCCGGCGTTCAGGACTCAGACTCGGACTCAACCGAAATGACTCGGGCCGCAACCGGGCACGAGACGAGCTATTTTTCTCTACTGTAGAACTTGAGGTCAAAAGGCTGCAGAAAAACATCTTTGCTGAAAATATCATTATGCACACTATGTGTACGTACAATATCCTTGCTACATGTACATGTTAAGTACAGTGCATTAGTCAGTGTGCAGTATGCAACACTCCGAATATATCCACTCAATGATCTCAGTCCTCCAAGGCTAGTTTGAAGATAACATGCACAGACCCAGCACAAAATGTTAGCACAACGTATATACACTACTACTGCGCTGGTAGCCGAATGTGGTAAGGTATGTCATGGATAAACAGTGCCGTTGACTTGATTCTATGCGAATTTGTTCAGAAAAAGTATTTCTACTCGCATACATGTCATGATTCCATAGAAAGAATGGTACAAATAATTTCTATAATATGTAACAACTCCTGGAAGTTTGATTGTGACTGAGTCTCTGCTTCATTTTGCTACGAAATAACGCAGGTTATTGGTATGGTAGGTAAGTATCCAGCGGTATGGAGTGTACGTTAGGATAAGGCCACGAAAGTATTTGATATCACATAGTCTGTTGTCTCTGGACATAGAAAGGGGTAGTATCGCATTTCTAAATCGCAGTTATCATTAGGATTGACCTTGATATGTTTGATTTAGATGTTCAGATTTCACACTAATTGAAAGTGTGGGTCGTAAGAGCATTATCCTGCTACTTCCTAGGTAGATTTTGACATGGATAAGGCCGTAGTGTCAGTCATTCGGGTTGCTCGCTCAGTGAGTATCGTAGCATGAAAACACTGTTTGCCTACATATGTGTGGTTTGATTTATTTTGATCATGCGCAGTAGTAGTGAATTAGGGGAATCCCGCGTTACGAGCAGGCTCAGTTCTAACACATAAGGGGAATCCCCTAATTATGCTAAAAGTGAAATATATTGACCTGTACAGTGTTGCTACTCAAAGTTTTATCAACAGTTAAGGTCTGATGTGCAAAGTTAACGTACAGTTCTGTTCATGGCTTCGTGCACTTGGTAAGTTCTGAAAAGAGAGAAATATCATGTTCCTGATACCAATTTCCTTAGCAAGTAGACAGTCACTCTCTCCTCATTTTCAGGTGTGGTGGTGAACCTGTGGGTAAGGTGGGTAAGGTGTAATCTGTCAATGTTCATAAGAGGATTCAGTGGTCTTTTGTTTCGTTTAGTTTACTTATTGTTTAGATCTATGTCCATCTCAAATATTAGGGGAAGGGACGAATGTTAGAATAAGACTAATTCATTGTATACAGTTCTCATCCATTTGCACTCAAAACAAAACAAGTTCAAATTACACAGGGACTCATGACTCGGACTTGGGCCTAAGAACTCGCACTTGGACTTGGACATCAGGGACTCGGATACCAGGTACTTGGACTCCACTCCAGCCCTGCTTCCTACCTTGAGATATCATGATAACAAGGTTCTCAGACATTGATCTCCACCAACCTCACATGATTCCACCAGAAACAATGGGATTATTTGACTTCATACAATGCATATGCTAAATACGAAAGGTATCCATACCCCCTGTTTTGAGGTATCATGTTAACAAGGTTGCCATAGTTTGACCTCTAATGACCTTTGATCTCCACAAATCAAAAACACAAAGGTTCATCCTATCACTATGAGGCATCCACATACTAAGTATGAGAACTTTCAGAGCTTTCCCTCTTGAGATATCATGTTAACAAGCTAAGTGTCACAGACACCCATGCACACACAAATACATACACACATAGTACCATCACAGGCACATGTGTTTCACCTTTATTGATAGAAAAAGGTTTTGAAAAAAATAAACTCGAACAGTGACAGTGATATGATTTGCTATGCAAGAACTCATTTTGAGCGGAAAAATACACAACTAGTAAATGGTGGCTAAATCTTTTAATATTATACTTCAAAACAAACAATTAAGTCCTACATAAGCACTGCATTAGAACAATTCCCATAGCATAATGTTGGAGCAGCCATCACAACAGGTTTATGGTTAAAGCACTCCTTGTCTGATTCAACCTCAGAAAGTTCAGTTGTCAGTGTGTCAAGAAAAAAAAAACAGAAAACAGTACATGAGCATGTGCTGACAGGGACTCTGTGCACAGTACTAATGATACTACAGCTTAACATTTCTTCATGTACACACTGGTATAACTGTATAATTACACTGTACCAACTTGATATTACAGAGTGAGCATCCCCAGTGTGAGTACCATGGTAGTGAAATGGTTTGCCCCAACATATGAGAACTGCTGAGTCTCTTTGCACTCACACGTAAACTTTGAAAGACTCACCTTCTCAAAAATGACAATTTTTATCTCCCTGCTTGTTCTGCAGCTTCCATACATTTTTGCTGTTGCTGTTATATTATTTTTAATTTGTTGTAAAACTTGAAATTTTCCTACTTTCTTGATCCTTTTGTATTTTGTTATTTCCTTTTTGCATTTTTCCAACTCTTTTTGTTGATTTTTTTTTATTTTTACACAAGCTGATGGCGTACTCCCTCCACTTGATCTTCTGTTCTTATTTTTGTGTTTTTATATTTGATTTTCTTCAATTTTGTGTTTTATTTTCTGTCTTTCTCTCTCTCTCTCTTGTTTTGAACCACCTGTTTTCCCAATGTTAAGGTGTTTAGGGGATATATTTCTGTGCTGTACCAAGTACCTCATTAAGTAAAGTGAACATTTGAGACAAACATGCTACATGCAACAAAAGCAGTGAAGTTTCACTGAATCAGAGAAAATTAGGAGGGAACATGATATTGCTAATGCCACTTATAATAATGGCAAGGAGAAACCTGAATGCTGTATTGATTTAGAGAAGGAATACCTCCAAAGAGAGCAAATAAACTGAAAAATATGCAAGTATGGCTGCTTCTGGTGATACTTGCTGCAGTTCAGAGGAAACATGTGCCAGTGTTGCTGAAACCAAGGCTCGTCCAGCTGTGTCTTTCCTTTATAAGTGTATGAATGATGATTTGGAAAAAGTCACAATAATTTGTGATAAAGTGCAAGTTCAAGACAAAGTTGACGAAAATGTTGGCTGTAACATTAAAACATCTAATACAGGTAACTCACTTCTCAGTCCTGGCATTCACCATCTGGATGCTGATTGGTCCCAGTGACCCAACTGATGGAATCCCAGATTCAGACCTGTCATACCCAGCACTCTCCTCACATACTACCAGTGACTGGTCCCAGGCATTCTGAAGATAAAATGTAAAGTGCTTATTTTGATGGAAGAATGTGAATGCAAAAACAAGCACTCTAAACAAAAAACAAAACAAAAAACAAAAAACTGTTAAAATAAGTGATTCTACTCCCAACCAGAGATGTTGAACACTTGTATGAAAGACAACGTGCTCCAATACCAAGTGCATAGTTCTGTAAAATTCTTTCTTGACATTTCTTGTTTTACAATTTTTGTTTCTTATTTAGGATCTCTTCACAGCATGGATTTTCTGTACATCCTGCTTATTCACTGCAGCATCACAAAGGCACAGGAAAGTGAAGAGTGTATTATTTTAGGTCCCATTTGTTTCCCCACCAAAACAAAGAAGGTTCTTTTTACAGCAAATGGTTGTATTTCAGTAAGGAAGCCCTACCTCCAACTCCAGTAATTGGTCATAACTTTCTTGAACTTCTGGATAATGAAAGAATTTTTGAAACAATCCTTCAAAAGAAGACTTGGTGGTCACTTGAAGACTGCATTAAGATTAAAAAAATGTTAAAAGAATTAAACATAATCCTCCCAGTGTGCAGAGACAGACAGGAAGTTGAAGATGTATACATTGTAGGTTAATCAACATTTTTCAGGTTCATGTTTTGGTATGTATAGCATACTGTTATAAAGTCTGGTAAATGGTAATCATTTTTAAAGTTTGAGTATTTTTACTTGCTATACAAGGCACACAGCCAGGACTTTGTCCGGGACTTTCATGTTTCAGACAAAAATTGGTAAACTTAGTGATGGCAGAGACACCCGTTGACTGCAAAGCTCTTCCTATAGGTGAGAAGCCCAGAGGCCTCATTCGGGGTCCCTGGCTGATTTCAGAGACTCTTGAGGGGGACTAGGAGACAGGCTAAGCAGGTAAGTCCCCAAAAGGTGATTTGGGGGCAATGTTTTTATCACAGTTGAACCATGAGGGGAAAGGAGTTGTACCCCTCTGCCCATCCCATACCCTCTCCTTGACAGTTGATCAACAATGAAGTTTTGCATCTCTCACTGAAAAACAAAGTATCTCAATAGTGTATAAATACAGATAAAGTAGCCCTCTTGTTTCATGCATTGTACTGTACAGTGTGGCAGCCCACACATAATACTGCAAACATCATGCACATGCACCACACTACCTTTCCTAACATGATAGTATACTCTATGTATACAAGTGTGAATGTTATCTGAGATTTCTTTCAAATATTTCAACTGTCCTACAGTAATCAGACCTAAACATGATGATATAAGGTCTCACCAGCTTTTCTGGTATGAGCTATAAATTATATATTTGGTAGACAACAGGTTTCTTTATGATTTAACAATGATTTTCAAGAAGTGAGGATGGGGTACCCCCTTTCCTTTCTAGCCCACAATGGAGTCCAGGTAACAGATGCATTGAAGAACCGCATGCAGACGAAAATGTTTTTGTACCCAGCACCAAGGTTGTATAACCTGTGTTTTAGTGCAAAGTCACCTGACAAGAAACGTTGAAGCAAAACCCCATTTTATAAGAGGAACTAAAAATAGGTGTTCTGATGGAAGTTGACCTCCAAGATTATGTGTAGTACCAAAGCAGATGAAATTTTCAAATTTTCCACCAAAAGTGAACTTGTAGCAAGCACAAGAGACATCATAGCCTTACACTAATCAGTACTACTATATCCCCTTTCATAAGCCCTTGATTTCATAAAGTGGATGGATGAGAGGCAGGGGAAGTTAAGCTTTGCATTCACAATGGTAACGTCATATCCCTATCTTATTTCTAGGTCAAAACAGTGAAAAACAAAGACAAGGCAGCATTACTCCTCATTTATGTAAGGGGATGGAATCACTGCAATAATTCAGGTTCATTTTGGGTAACAAATTACAGGAATGACATCTGCTATCTTCAGAACCTTTTACAAGAACTGACTAACAATTTGACCAGAATTTTAATATTAAGTTCTCCTTGCAAATCTCAAAGCTAAATTTTTGTTTAAGGGAAATATTGCTTTACAGAAAATTTTCATATTTTTTAAACCAGTAATAACAGATACAGAATGATAGACAATTCAAAATAAGGCAGTATGGTAGCTCTTTTGTTTTCAAGAAATAAGGCTCTCACAGGAACAAATTAGGCTATTTGTTGCATAAATATAATTTGTTCACCCAAATTTTCAAAAACTCAATTGATGTAAAGTAACATCTGTTACTCTTGTAATGCATAATATTTTGAGGAGGTAAAGCTTTTGCTAGAGTTTACTTCTGAGACTGAATTTTTTCATATTGATCAAAGATATTTTCTTCTATGCCATGTTGGTGCATTTTAAATGCAATACTTCCCTTTAAACCTTCCTCAACTAATACAGCCCTGATATTGTACACTGGTGCCGCTGAACCATACGACTGCATAATCCCATATATTACAGTACAAGGTTCTTACCTTCTAAAGGCTGCTGCATATGATTTTATTGCTGCTCCACCTGTTTCTGCCAACAAACCACGTACGTCTGCTAAAAGAATGAAATTGTGATTTGTTAACTCCCAGTTGGAGATACTGTTTATATTTATTTCTAAACTACTTTTCATAAAATTATGTTCAGCTTCACAAAGCTCTTGTTTCACTTGCTCCCACTAAGAGCTAAGTTTTATTTACATTCGTATTGGTCAGAGTTCTAGCTGGGTCACTCAAGTGAACAGCAAAATCACCATGGGAGGGGGACCCTAGGGGACACACATTACCAAAGGTTTGAATTTAACATGCTCTATGTGACCCCCTCCCCTCTACAAAATTTTGGGTGATAAAGATAATGCAATTAAACAAAACTTTTATATAAAGATGTGGACAGGAGGACTCAGTATCACTTCACTGTCAATCACAGGGGGGTAAAACTGCACAAAATATTTTTGAAAATATTTTAGTGGCCTGCTTCACATATACTTTTTATTTTTAAGGGCATGGCATCATTACTGAGAAATTATACTTTCAAAGACGGCTGTTCCAACATCTTTTTCCAAGGGCTTTCGGACCAATGCAGTCACGATCCTCCCAACTCAAAACACTTAGCTTCCCAAACTGATTATCTGTTAGTCTAATTCTACAGTATGTTCAAAAACCATTAAGACTGCCAGTTGTTGCCAATTTATTCACCCAAAAACATGGAGAGCACAATATCCACAATCTATACCTTTATACAATTTGCAAGGGAAGCTTTGCTCCCAAGGCTTAGTCTTACTAAGACTAAACCAAGCACCTGACTAGTTACCCTTAAGATGTTATACCTACACAGAGGAATAGCAAAGTATTCATTTCTTATACACTGACTACCTGAACTTTCTGTCAATAAATGGGTTTAAGTTGCCTTCTCTCATTTCCTGCCACCCTCTGTCTTTTTTGTTGTCATCATCATTATTATCATCAGACATTATCATACTTATATGCCAAATTTTCTTGAGGATTTCACAAATTCAACATCACCATTTATGACTTTCATCACTATATTGTGTATGAAGTGGTGTTTCTTGTAGGTAGTCTCACTTTTTCATCATTTTTTTCTAATGGGGTAGCTTGAAGGGATTGTTTCAAAGCTCAGCATAACCCTACCATTATCTACCATATATAGTTAGTGTACATATATGGTAGATAATGGTAGGGGGACTGGATTTCAGCAGATTCTTTCACTTGATATTTTTGTTAAGAATCACATGCGCGGTTCACGAAAACATGTTTGCAAACTGGAGGAATGCTAAAACGTTTAAAAATGCATCAGATAAAATTCTACGAGGATGCAATGTGTCAGACATAGGAAAATTCCCCTATTCTTTGATATAGTTTGAACCACAGCTCTAATAAATTACCATAGTCAGTAGTACACAGCCCTGTAGAGCTTAAAGAAAAATCCTGATACCTTTTCTTCAGTGGCGTAGCCAGACTTTTCAATCTGGGGTGCACGGTAAATTTTTAGGGGGGCACCATCAGTTGGTGACGAAGAGGGAAAAGCGAGTTTTATGCATGGTTTCAGGCATGCAACTCACCCTACCCCCTATTACCAAATTCCCCATTTTTGACATTTACAATTTTCATTTTGGCCCTCTTTTCCCCTTTTTCATTTTTTAAGTTTTTCTTCTGTTTTTTCCATCATGGAAGGGAGGCCGACCCCTTAGCATCTGGGTCCAGGAATGGAGTCTGGACTAGTGGGGCCAGGGGGCAAAGCCCCCAAAGGTTCTCACTGTTTACGGTATCAAAGTCATAATTTGAAGCATTTCCCTCACCAGAGAGGTAACATTGTGTGAACAAATTCCGTGTTTTTCAAATGGGAGGAACAGTGCATCCATCATCGAAACATTAGCAGTGTCCAGCAATGTCATGCATGGTGGAGTTCATAAGCAGAGCCCACATGGGCTCCTGTGTGTTAATATGGTATTTCTGTTTGTAGCCTCTTACAACACGGGAAAGAAGAAAGGTAAGTCCTAGGGGTGCAAAGCGCGCTAGATTTTCCGCTATTGTGACGTGTTGTGATTCTACTCTCAACGAGAGCACTTACATGAACTGTACAAAGTGTAACAATTGACTCACCCCTTTGTCACAACAGTGATAGACAATTGAGTCATGCTGTTACAATAGTAGTTCAATGACAGACGTGTCACACTGTCATTGGTCAATGACCCACATGTGACTAACAATGCGGGGGGGGGAGGTTGCGTGCATAACAAATTCATAGATAGCTTAACCATGGTGACAGACCCCAAACACTCGGGGTTTTGCCATTGGATGTGATTGGGTATTGCCTATGGACCTTTCTAGGCTTATGGCACTTACAGCTCTCGGCCCTAGGTGATGATGGATGTGTTTTCTTGCTAGGTGGAATGTTCAGTACACTTAAAGAGGGAGAAAATGAATCAGAAAACCATCTTTCCAATCCAGGCATTGTAATCTTGTGCTTTTTTTTTATAAATCTTGATAGTTTCTAAGAAGGAAGAACATATCGAAAGGATTTCTGATAGGATTCCAATTTGAAGTAAATATCAAGAATTTTCGTGTTTTCTTCCTAGGCCTATAGGCTATAGGCTGTAATATTGTAGGCTGTAAAACTAACTGCCCCTAGGCTGGTTCGAATTTCGGTTGTATATAGGCCTATATATAATCAAGCAGTACTTCTAAGCTAACGTTACGGCTAAGTCCATACATTCAGTAGGCCCAGCCTAGTCCGCAGTCTGCTGATCTGTTATCTTGGGCGCTTTGGAACTTCCCATACTATTTCAAGGGGCAGGATCAGGCCTCAAAGCGACATAATTAGGCCTACTATGTCAGATCAGCAACCTGTGGACTAGTAACTCACCGTAACTCACCGGAGCCCATCGGCAGTAACTGCCGATGGGGTCGTAAAAACTGGGGCAGACAGCCGTAGGATGGAGACCCATATTTTCGTGCAGTTAGGCTAGCCGAAAATAGATGTAGGCTAGGCTTAATGATTATTTGTAAGTACTGCACGAAAACTGGGGACGCACGAAAATACTAGTAATAGTAGTACTAGTAGGCCTACTAGCCTATGGCCTAACGTTAGATCTTAAGCCTAAAAAGGATGACTTAACGTTAGGCCTACTCTTCACATCTGTCTCCGAATTTTTCTCAATGCCATCCTCCAAAGTTTCTCGTAAGTCCTGTATAGATTTCAGAAGGTGCCTTTTGTCTATGTCAGTATTTTCGGCTCCTTTCGCATTTCCTGCCATCTTTTCAACCTCGACCAGATCTC
>WURT03111377.1:0-30304 GCA_009936505.3 Holothuria glaberrima
CTCAAGTAATTTCACTTTCACACGCAATCTGTCAACGTGTTTGGATTTAAAGCTTTCAGTAGTCACTGAAGAAGGCCTCAGGTGGGGCGGAAATATTTGACATTAACAAAAACGGTACTCTCTATTTTCCATCTTTTGTTTATCTCTTCGGATTTTCATCTATTTTTGTATCTCTGAGAGTACACGTGGAACTTTTTCTTAATCATTACGTATATTATATATATATATATATATATATATTTCACTCATAGGTTTATATTGACTAAAGCGTTGGGTAAGCTTCGTCTCTGGTACATTCTTCGGTGTTTCTTTAGACTGCATGCTTCAATCACAAAATTTTGTTAAGTAAGCGTGCACTTTAGTGGTTCAAGGACTATTTTTCTGAAACAGCACATAGTTATTGCAACTAGTAGTGTGTAGTATATAAACTTCAAAATTGATCGTGTTATCCCGTAGAATTAAGGTCTTGGACCTCAGCATTTCACTGCTAATGGTACTGTCATATGAGCTGACGACACTATCGTACACAAAATTCCGCATCAGTCGGCAAACTGAAGGGAAGAGTGCAAAGAAAAACTGAAACAAGGAGGGAAGGAAAGAGGTAAATGAACTGATGAAGGAGAGAAGAAAGAGAAAAGGGAGAGAAAAGGAAGAGAGAAAAGACCGGGAGGAAAGGGGAAGATGAGGAAAAGACGAAAATAATTAATTGGACGGTGCAGGAAAGACAGGAGATTAGAATGTATGTTTAGACTGCACAACCTGCTGGGAATAGAAGATTAAGTATATTTGGTGGACAAAATTTCAGCACAGTAAGCTAGTTAGGTAACAGTGTTTGACAAAGTGAAAATGATTCAAAACAATTTCCTGTGATAAATTGAAGGATGGGTTTTCCAACGTGAAATCCCCCTCCCCTTGACAAAATCCTGGCTACGCGCCTACGCAAACGCATGGCAAACGCGAAGCTCCATCGACAGATTTGTGTTTTAGAATATAATTTTAGTAACCAGACCAACCAACAACGGCACGCAAACGGAGAACATTACGCCCCGTCTTTAGAAACCGCCGTTAGAAAAGAATCCTGCATCCCCACTGCTGGTGTTATCAACAACCAACCGCTGTCAAATTGGTCAAAAAAATGTTTTCAACCAACCAGCTGAATTCATCATGCGGTAGCCAACTAAGGGAGAGCTTAAGGGGTGTAGTTCTTCCCAGAGCCGTATATTTAAATATAAGCTCTGGCTCTCCCAAAAGTCTCACGCCCCCAAGCAGCATCCCACTGGAAAATTCAAGAGAGCAAAAAATATACCTACTCCGAAGTTGATTCCCTCCCCATAAAGTGATGGAACTCTCACAGGAGCCCACCTCGTGTTTAAGTTTCTGGCTAGGAATGAATGATGGTACACAAAAGTTCAAAACCTGTAGGTTCCATCAATGACATAGGCTATAGAGAATTTTTGATTGAAATATTTTTTACCGCCATTCTGTTCCTTTCTGTTTCCTGTACAACTCTATGTCATAGTGTAGGTCGATGCCATTTTAAGAAATAAACCATCGACCTCAGTATTTCCTGGGCCTCTGGCGACATTCCTGAATGGGCCAATTACCTTGCAACCATTTGAAGAGTAAGTGTGCCAACAGGTAAACTGACCAACCGACGCACCCATCCGCTACAATACATCAACCACAAATTGGTCAATTGCCTGAAACAATTACCATAAAGGCAAAAGGTAACAATTTCGAGCATTATGCACATTGAAGAGTTGAAGAGGAACTAGAAATGTTAGTAGATTTTTTTTTCAATTTTCTCCGGGCTCAGTTCTTCAATTGGCTATTGATATCATTTTGTTATCGGCTCCTTTTTTGTTCCAGCTAAGTCTCAGGCACATCGACTGAGAAAGTTTCTCAACTTTTTGGGAAAAAAAAAATAAAATAAAATCTGCCCGATAAATTGGTTTTGTCGCACGCCTATGATCACATTCAATTTATTAGAAAATCCCAAGGCTTTAAACACTTCCCCATAAAACACGAAACAGAAGTGACAAAGCGCGAGATTGTGACGCCCGGGTGGTCATAGGTGTAATTTTTCGGAGGGAGGGGAGCTAAGCAGTTTTCTTTTTTTTTGCCAGAGCAAAGTCTATATCGTACGAGAATATCTCCCACTTTTTTCAAAGTCTGCACGAGAAAAATGGTTTTCACGAACTCCGGGGGGGGGGGGGGGACTGCAGCCCCAACCTTCTCGGCTAGTATATAGGCCTATGCGAGCGGTCTATCCCCATAAATACGTAACAAAAAGTGACAGCAATGCAGGGGTTAAATCATTTACGGTAACCTGTACTTTCGTTCAACGTGGTAGACTAAAAGTGACGAGCCAAAGAAAAAGTGCCGCTCGGGCAAACCGCCCCCTGCCCACGCAAATGTTTTTACCTCATATGATACCCTAATTTATCAGTTGGCCGGATGATGCTTTCCCGGGATCAACCCAGTCACTGCCTAGATGAATACTCTTTTCCTTTCCTCGATTATTGTACCCTAATTCAAGGGCGTAGGAAGCGAAGTATGCTTCACCCTCCCCCCACCAAGTTCCAAGGACGAAAACCCCTTATTTGTCTCTTCTGTAAGAAATATAAAAAATTTGCAGTTATTGATTCCTTGCCGAAGGCAGAAGGTATCTATGCGATGGTGATATCGTGTGTGTGTGCGTATGGGTGTTTATGTGACGCCCCTCGTAAACACGATATCTCAAGACAGCAATGACTGACACTTTTCATATTTGGTATATAGATTTGTCATGTTGAGAAGAAGAACACTTTTGTTTTTGGTGGAGGTCTAAGGTCATTTCAGGTCACCAGAGGTCAAAAATCGAAAACCTTGTAAACACGATATCCCACGTTAGTAATGACCGACATTCTTCAAATTTGGTATATAGATTTGTCATGTTGAGAGGAAGAACCCTATTATTTGTGGTGGAGGTCAAAGGTCATTTGAGGTCACCAGTGGTCAAAAACCTTGAAACCTTTGTAAATACAATATCTGGAGATGGCAATGACTGACACTTTTCATATTTGGTATGGTATATAGATTTGTCATGTTGGGAGAAAGAGCTCTGTTATTTTTGGTGTAGGTCAAAGGTCATTTGAGGTCACCAGGGGTCAAAAACCAAAAACATTGTAAACACGATATCTCAAGTTAGCAATGACTGACAGTTTCATATTTAGTATATAGATTTGTCATGTTGAGAGGAAGAACCCTATTGTTTTTGGTGGAGGTCAAAGGTCATTTGAGGTCACCGGAGGTCAAAAACGGAAAACTTTGCAAAAACAATATATGGAGATAGCAATGACTGACACGTTTCATATTTGGTATATAAATTAATCATGTTGAGAGGGAGAACCGTATTGTCTTTGGTGGAGGTCAAAGGTCATTTGAGGTCACCAGAGATCAAAAACCGAAAACCTTGTAAACACGATATCTCAAGTTAGCAATGACCGACACACTTCATATTTGATACATAGATTTGTTATGTTGAAAGGGAGAGCCCTATCATCTTGGTGGAGGTCAAAGGTCATTTGAGGTCACCAGAGGTCAAAACGGAAAACATTGTAAACACGATATCTCAAGATTGGAAATTTGGATAAATTTCATACTTGGTATGTACACGGATGCATTATGGTGAGAAGTGGAACCCTATTGTTTTGGTGGAGGTCAAAGATCATCTGGGGTCACCGGGGATCAAAATCTGAAAACCTTATTTGCATGATATCTTAAGGTTGGAAGCTTGTATAGATTTCATTCTTGGTACATGGATGCTTTATGGTTCAAGGAAGAACCGTTTTGCTTTTGGGGAGGTCAAAGCTCATCTGGGATCAAAAGAAGTCAAAAAGCAAAATTTCCCAAGAATCTACAAGAAAATCCCAGCATTTTCTACGGCAAGGAATCACGAGGCCTTTTTGCTTCTGGTTTACCTTAAACTTTGTCCAAAATGATGCAACAAATTGAATCTAAGGACCATCCAATATCCAAAAAAATTTCCAAGGGGGAGGGAGACACACCTTAGACCCCCCCCCCCAGGACGGCCATCTGAAACAAGGTTCAGCCCCCCCCCCCCCCGTCTCGAACAGCTTCCTACGCCTATGTCCTAATTAATCCGCACTTTTCTTACTGTTCTCTAAAAGTTTTTATCTTCAGAACAGAGCTGTCGATGAGACTATAACTAGCTCTTAATGCATGCTAAACTAAGCCTCTCTCTTTTCAAAATTTTTGAAATTCAGAATTCTTTCTCATCAGATATACATTTTATGCATTCTTGTAAGGTGACAAGCACAGCTTTATTTTCCACGAAAACAGTGTTTGCCGTTAAATGAACATTACTCCCTGCATTGCTTACAAATTCTGAGTATATCATGCATCGAGTAATGATTTAGTGGAGACAGACTACTCGCATAGGCCTCTTAATCGATCTTCAGAAAAAAATCATCGAAAACACTTCATTTATTAATATACTGACAGTTTAATCGTTTTGGCTCTTTGTTATCTTACATTTGTTAAATATGCCAAGCCTTCGTTTAATAAGTTCTCATAATACGCGCATTTTGGGGGGGGGGGGGTCCTCTCGATCGCGTCCCTTATAAATCTGCGAACCTTTTGTTGTAAAAATTCCATGCACTGTCAAAATTTGGAAACATCAAACATCTGAAGGTCTGTATTTGACAGACTGGTGTTCTTTGGAAAGGCTTTTCGAAGTGACTTACATCCACATTTGACCAACCACTTCTATAGTTTTAATTGTACGTAGACAGGTTTCATCAATGGTCCTGATTGTTTACAATTCAATGGTACAACCCGAGCTAAGGTGGACGAATGGTGGATTCAAGACTTCAAAGAAGAAAAATATCGGTGAAGGATCGGCACTTTATAAAACAAGAGTAATACAGTCAGTGCCGCAAATGAGGAAAAAGTGGGCGTCCAGCCCCTCCATTCGCCACTAAAATATATTGTCACGTACATACAGAACTATTGTGATATACTACAAAGGAAATGAAGTGTTTATACTGCGTTTCCTTTATTTCTCGAGTACCAGATAATAACTTGTTTCAGTTACACCCGACAAAATGATGAAACTCAATCATGCATACATGTATTTCTGTAGTACTTCTCTTTATAAAAATATTAGAAAGCTGGTTGAAGCTGTTAATTGCGGGTTGGTTAGCATGCCTTACGTTTCGCATTTCTATTGACAAGCCACAAGAAACGTTTTCGTATAAAATCATCAATTATTGAATTGCCGTATAATAAAGGTTTCACATAAAGTTTAAAAACAAATCGTAGCTTAATGCCAAAGATTGATAGTAACTTTAAATCAACGTTAACTGATTTTCCAGAGCCACAGCAAATGATTGGAATTTTATTACCAAAACTTGCAATAAAATTCTTTCACAGTCACAAAGCAGACTGGTTCACAAGGCCATCATCTTCAGGGATCACAGACGGACAGACAGACAGACATACAGACAGACAGACAGACATAACTGCTCACACCTGCTCCTAAATAGAAGTCATATTCATTTACTAACTTATCTTTTTTGAAGCAATATGTATTATGCGAAATGTAAACTTGCTCAACATCTTCTGAATAATTACTGCAACAGAAAAAATATAAAATCCGGATGAAGTGCAAACACGTCACACGAAGGTATTTTGGCTATCTTAGATACTAAAAAGGTGGGACAAAGACAATTTCACATTAAAACACCCATTTATGAGTGCAACAGTTCTCTTGTCGTCCAACGCTCACATAAAAAGCAGAAGGCTCAAACTGTGATGAGTAGTGTTTAAAGGTGTTGCACTGACTATCAAATAATTGTTGGCTCAGTTTCTACCCAATACATTATTGTCAAAGCTGTGTCCTTTCGAAATATAATACATCTCAATTAGCCCTCTTCAGCCTCAAGATAAATGAGATATTTTTTATGATAACTGGCAAGTGCAGTCATCTTCTAGACAGACTCTCTATGGGTAAAACAGGTTTTCCAGACAAGCACCCCTCCCTGACAAGTCCCCTACATTTTTCCCCTGAGACGACTCCTACCCAAGTGTTCTCTATGGGAGGTTATTGGGGGTATATCTTACCAGTAAAAATTTGTTAAAATGGAGGGGTTTCCAGCCAAAAAAAAACAGGTTATCATTATCACATTATAAAAATATATGACTATTATTTGTTTACAATTCTTCATATCTCATCAGAGATGACAGCTATGAAAAACAGAATCCTTTTTGAAGAAACCAATCCAAATCCACCTGCAGTTTTAAAGTCTGTTCACATAATGAATGACTAACTTTGCATTACCTAATCTCTGAATTTAGTCTTATCACTACATCTCTTTATAAATTGCAATTCTAAATCTCTTGAATTAGTCTCATTACTTAATTTCTTTTAATATTAAGTGCCATTAAAAATTCCTTTTCGGAAAGCGTTAAATTCTTTTCAATTCTTCCACAGAGAAACCAACGAGCTGTTAACATATTACCAATACAGAGTATATTCAATTGTGAAACTGTGCGTTATGTTAGAAGCCTGCATTACTCAACATAAATATTGGAAAATGAAACATTCTTACAAAAATACCAAACGCATGGCATACCCTGAAAAGCCAAAGATTGGCACATAGAGTACACTTTAAATACTAACACTTATATACTTATACAATTGTGTAGGCACAGAGCACACCAAAATAAGATTATCAAAGACCATTGTTCGGTATGCTTACTATTTTGGAAAATGTCTCATTACACGAAAGACTGAAACAGCTGTGCATTGTAAGTTATCTTCATTATGGATGCATTGTTTTATTCACACCTGGTAAAAACAACTTACTTGGCTGTCATATGACAGAATTACCACGTTTACTGGAGTAGGACAGTAACAGGGCAGGGGTAGTCTGCTGGCCATGGGCTCTAGGCAGGGGCGACTGGGGGTGTATCCAGGAATTTTCATAAGAGGGGGTGCAAGTTTTGATTGATTGCTGTCCTAGGGGAGGGTTCTAAGGGAAGGGTGCCCCCTCCCCTTTGGAAAATTTTTGCTTTTGGATGAGGGCTGAGATGAAAAATGGTGCTATACTTGACACATTTTTTTTTCTGCCTCAACATTTTTTTCACGTGTGTGCCTGTTGCTACCCCCCCCCCCCCCGGGGAGTCTGCCAGTGCTGGGGACATTGTTTACTTATGATCAGTATTTTTTATAATTGAGCAATAGTGCCAGCTGGCAGACAAGAAAGTGTTTCTCTAGCTAGCTAGTTTTAATAGCTATCTGCTCAGAGCTTCAATGGGGATGCACACTTTATATGTCACTTAATGTACATGAGTCTGCATCTTTTATATATTTCACACCTTAAAAATGAAATTTGCAAAGGAAGTTTTACAGCCTTCATATTTTACTTTCAGGATTGGATGAAATCTTCATGCACTGACCTGGATGGACAACTGACCATTGTGAATTTCCTTCCACTGTGTACTAAGCATCTTTACAACTCTTTCTCTGTCCTCCTGTGTTGGCAGGATGACTGTCCATGCTACGTCTGGCGTCTCCTGTTTTGCAGCACCCTCAACACTAGCACTGAAGTGGTCTTTGGAAATATCAACATCCACATCTAATACCTCAAAGATAAGAGTTATGTCTTTAGAAGTGAAATCACTGAGGACTATCCTCTTCAAGTTCCTGATGGAACGAGCATCCATCAAGTGATAGTGTACCGTCTCTGGAAGAGCACGAATGAAGCTTGGTAGTGGATAACTAACATGGTCCTCATTACAGAGTGCTATGTGCTGGTTGATGACAAATAAAGAACACATTTCCTGCTCAAAGGTTTCAATCACCATATTTTCTGAGTTCCCTGTCAGCTCACCAGCAAATGTCTTATAACATATTCTGTAAAAGAGCATGGTAGATTCAGTAAGGTCTGGGGTTGAGCTGGACAAACTTTCTGAGAGAACATGACGAAGATCCTCGATGGCTTCTTCATTCTGATAGTAGAATGTCACATTACTTGGATGTACATACTCTGTTAATCCAGTCTGTTGCTCTGACAACCGTGAATTCTGGTTATAGATGTCCCCACCCTCCGGATCAGGAGAATGAGGCAATCTGCTGTCACCAGCTGGCAAAGCTTTCATCAGCTGTTCATGAAATTCCTTTGTGAGTTGGAAGTTTTGTGTAAGCAAGGTTACTGTGGTATCTGCTGAGGGACCTGTAATTCTAAGTTTTTGATTAAAGAGACCAGCAAACACCTCTCTAATTTCACTTAAATCTATTTTATGCTGACAGCGCACACAATCCAAACCACTGGTATCTGTTGTGTGAAGAACACCACTCTGATGCGATTGAGCAACCTGGCCACTCTTAAAGGTCATAGTATAGCCACTCACACCAAAATCACTTCTGATACGACGATGAGCCTTTCCATTGGAGCTTTCTGAGAAGAATTTCATGTCTGTCTGAGAGACAAAATAAATGGCTTTACAACTCAGCATCACCATGGCAACCACTGGTACCTTGGGGGCAGCAAATGTAATCACAGTTGACCACATGACATGAAGAAGCCTTTCTGTTTCCAAAGAAATCTGAGCAACATTTTCATGGAAAAACTTCACAAGTTCTGTTGCATTCATTGACTGTATGAACTCCATCGCTTCGGGGACCGTGACAATCTTTGTTTTGTTGCAAGATGATAAGTGTTCAAGCATTTCTGGTTCATACTTGGGTATTTCTTTTGATTGTGAAGGAAGGAATGTCTGTACACTTTTGTCTGAATCTGATTTTCGGGTAGGAGTGTCTGTCAGGACTTTTTCTTCAACAGTTGTCACAATTATTCCTGCAGAGGTAGCAGTTGTTTCTGTAGGAGTTCCTGCAGTAGTAGCAGTTGTTACTGCAGTAACGTCAGATGTTGCTGTAGTAGCAGCAGTTGTTACTGCAGTAACAGCAAGTGTTTCCACAGTTGCAGGAGTTGTTTCTACATTTCTGATTGGTTTAAACTCCTGTTTAACTTCTTCAGGATCACTTTTCACCTTCTTCACCAGTTCCTTATTAAGCAAGTGTAATACATATTCATAAACCTGTGCAGCTTCGTGCTGACTGGGATGAATAGGATTGTACAGCTTAGCACTTCCGTCGGCCAAACCTTTCAGAATGTTAACAAACTCCTTTTGTTGGGAATTTTCCATGGAATTTAAAATTTCCACAATAGTTGAACCTTTCACATTTGGGTGTGGCTGGTCAGTGAGCCTGTGACGAGTTCCATAAGTGCATAAGACCGGGCCTTTGAAGAAAATGTACAGATTGGTAAATAAATCACTAACAACGTGGATACCGTGCGCTTTATGTCGGGCTAGCTCATCAAAGAGACAGTGTGCTAAAGCTCTTGGACTAATCTGTGTGTCTACCTGTGCAGGTTCCATGGTTGGTATGATGCTTGCATTTTTGGATGCTATCACTGCTAAAGATTGGACTACAGGAATATCTGACCTGTGAATAAGAAAAGAAGTCACATAATTTAAAACAAAATCAAGATTATCCTCAGTTGCTTAGCTTCAGAAGGAAGGAGCAGTAACATAGACACACTATGAGGGCATCTGAATTCAGTAACAGCTGAAAAAGTCTTGTAGAAGCACAATCCTAAATTGTGAGGAGGGGAGGACAGGGCAGGAGGAGGGACTACATCAAAAATCTTCTACCCACAACTTCCCACATTACAAGATGGCTCCAAGGATGATGAACAGTCTGCCTAGATGGGGACAATCTGAGTCAGCTAGAAAGCCAAAAGGCTTAGTAATTCCATCATGCTGAAAATTGGGTTTCAATGTGAAAATAAGTTTACTCTGTTCACAGTTTGGTACAGAATGGAAAGATCCATGGGCATAAACAGAACAAGTTGATAGTAGATATACATAGTCAAAGTTCTACTTCTCCCGTTTAATGTTGGGTGTTACATACCAGATATTTGAATTAACCATGTTTCTAGCTGGAAAAATTATAGTTTATATCTTTACAGATTGACCTCTGGTAGCCTCAAGTGACCATTGACCACAAAAAAAAAAAAAAAAAAAAAACTAAGGTTATGCACTAAATGTGGGGCACTTCCATATTAAATAAGATTTGTATGAGCTTTTTTTCCTTGAGATATCATATTTACATAGTATCAGATTCACTTCTGGTGACTTCACAAGCCCTTTGACCTTCACTGAAATTTATGGACCATCTACACAACATGGGACATCCACACGCTCAGTATGACATTCTTCAAGCTTCCACTTTTTGAGATACTCTACAAACAAAGTTTTCAAGGATTTTACCACCAGACCTAAGTAGACTCCAAATGACCTTTCACCCCAATAAAAACAATAGGGACCTAGTAGTCAACTGGGGGCAACCACACGGCACATATGAGAAGCATCTAGAGTACATTTTTTGAAGAGCACAAAGCTTTTGCTCAAGATAGCACCATTTGCATGAAAGCCACACTACATATACTTTAATGTGAAGGGAAGGTGTCCCCCAAAGTCCTTGCTAGAAAGGTCTTATTAACTCCCACTGCCAACCCCACCCCCACCACCAAATGTGAAAAAAAAAAACCTGGAACAGTACCTCTATTTCAAAACTTTGTGAATATCACTGAAATTGTGTCACATTGATTAATATCAAATCTCTCTTTCCAAATGATTGCCTTTGAAAGCTATCTACTGATATAATGCTCTTTCATAATTATTTCACTCAGGTATGAAACAGCTACTTACTGTGTCTCTCTTTTTTTTTCTTTTTTAATCTTTTCTTCTACAGGGTTGACTGAGACAACCTCTGTAAGTCTCTCTGTCTGTCTGTAAGACTGTTTGTCAAAATGTCTATCAGACTGACTGTCAGACTGTTGGTCAAACTGTTGATTAGGCTTTCCAGCAGCTGCCTGTATTTCATTCAATTTATTCAACCAATTCTTCCCACCTTCTTGATGAATCTTTTTAATCTGAGCTTGAAATTCATTCCCTTTTTTATGCCAAGAAAAAGGAAACAAAAAATAATAGTACGAAAATAAACTTCCTTTAAATACTGTAATGCTAAAATTGTTGATAACATAACATGAATGTAATTTCATGGCTGCAAAGCCAATTTGGTATTGTTACAATAATATGTCAGCCTCGATGGTAGCTTTGACAATGCCATGTCTTCCCTCACTCTTATTACTACTCATTCAACATGAAAACAAACACAAACAATGTAAAAATATATAAAGCACTCAGAAAAAAAAAACAATGCCACACAATAAGCAAAACAATAAAACAATATGCAACAAACCATGACGCACATTTTAAAATAAGGACAATCAATATGAAACACATCACACAACTTCCACTTATTAAATGCATCTCTCCTATTAAAGTTTCTTTTCGATGTTGCAAATTATGTTTTCAAATATTGATCTTGACTGGCACCCTTAATAACTACTTAGACCACATTGTAATCAAAAGTAAACAATAGGCTTTTGTTAAATTGCTGCTCTGGAGATGATAAATTACCCACCACAGGTTTCCAAAATATGCATAAGAAAGATATTTTTTATTCTACTTCCAATCTAACCATGACCAAGACAAGATGTTTTTGATTAAATTTACAAACCTTCAAGTGGAGATGAGTTATCAGATTTACTGGCTGTACTAGTAGAAGCTGCTGATGGGTTTTCCAGTATAGCCACTTCATGACTCTGTAAGGACATAGTATTCAATAAATGGATTTGATTGTAAACAGTCACTCACATTTCATTAAATATGCAATACTGCAACATAAACTGAGACTCACAAGGAAAATTTCATTGGAAAGAAAATACAAGTTTGCAGCAAAAATAATCACTGAATGAAAGGGCATAACCAGTTGGCCATATCTTGATACCTTTCAAACCTCCCCTAGCTTAGCACACAAGTACCTTCATGATTTTTCAAAGCATTTGTATTGCATGTTATTAAACAATGCAGTCATCTTCCATAAATTTACAGATTCAATGATAAAGAAAATTAATTAGAGTGAACGCATTGCAAGTTAATTTTTCTACATAAAGTGCAAACATGCACACATCAATTTAATGATGGTAGCAAGTCACTGGGAGTAAAGTTTCACTTTTAAACATGACATGTGTTGACCAATTCTGCTCTATTTTACTGTAGTAACCAGAGAGATTCCAGACCATTCTCTGGTTGAACATGTATTCTAAATACCACCCCTTTCTTTGGAGGGGGAGTATTATTTTGTACCAACCCCACAAGGCTACTGAACACATGGATCAACTTTGTTGGTTATCAAACAACAATACAACGAACGTTTTCTATTTCCAAAGTATTAACCATGAACTTATTCAAGAAAAAAAGCAATCCTGAATTAAAGTTTCCATGATTCAGTTAAAAAGACTTGTTTACAAAAGGGGTAGCTTAATGTATTTATCTGCAATATTACTTCATTATTCTATTACACTGAGGCAAGGGAAAGGTAGATCATTGTGCCGTGCCACCAGTGGTTACACAAACACCTCATTACACACGCATTACATAATCTGGTTTCTACTTAACTCAAAATGTTTTATTTATCCCCTAGCTCACTCCCTCAACATGGTGAAAAGACCAAGGTATTCTCAAACTCTCCTTACGAAGGACTTAAAGGCTTTTAATGACTTACATACTAATAATGATATCAAGAAAAACTTTACTTCTTGAACATAAAAACTTACTTTTGTATTTTTTTTGCTCTGATTCAGCTTTGATTTCTGTATTGCACTTAGGATAGCCACTGTGTCCTGGAAGACAAACATTTAGTTTTGTAATTAGAAGGAATGGTCAAGTAGGTCCTCAGACGTAAAAGGCTTTCAAAATGCCAGTCAGTGAAATGAATGTCACTGGTAAACAGGATGGAGAATGAAGGTCATCAAAACGACTGTGATTTATATCTACCAAATCTGGACTACAGTCTTAAAATACAAAAAGATAAACATCCACTAGGTAGTTGAAGTATAAATGTATACTCAAAGTTTATGGGAATGTTCTAAATGGGCTGTTCAAATTGGTAATATTCTTGTAGTACAACATCCACCCAGAATAACCCTAACAATGACTAGCTACTTTAAGAAATAAATCCTTTTTCTCTTTTATCACGTTTTGCTTGTGTCATGATACCAGGTTGTCATTAAATGCAAACATTTCTCTTTGTTTATCATTTCTCTATTTTGACACTAACTAGCATACTCTTAAACAAGATCTTTACATATGGTTTAAGCATTTCTTGTTTTTCCCCAGTAAAAGTATTTCATAAAATTGAAAACCTTTCTTTCACCTACCATTCCATGATTCTAAGACTAACATACCATGTCATACAAATTATTCTGTTTGGATAAATGTTTCTATTTTATCTGACACTATCTCTCCATTTAACACAAATTATTTAAAACTTCAATACACCCTTTAAATTCACTCACCATTTCTTGATTAGAAGCAGCCTGGCCATCAAGAGTGATTTCACCCACTCTGTCTCCAAACAACTTCAGGATTTTAGTTCTGTAATCTACAATGCCAGTGACTGGATTTGCAAAAAGTACCAGAGTCTCAAGACATGGTAGCTTCTCCAAAGACCTTACATCCTCAACCTAGAAGTAATACCAACATCAACAAAATATTGAAGCTAAACATGGGAGAGAAGTGTGTTATTATACAAAAATACAAAATAATCTTTTTACACACAAATTGTTAAAAAAACACCTGCACTAGAAATACTGTTTTTTATGTTAAATGAGGTCAATACACAAATTTTTGTAAACGCATGGAAGAAAGTGGACAAAATAAAGCAATTTTGTTTAAAGGGTCTGTCTGTCTGACCATCCGTCCGTCCATCTGTCTACTGGTCTGCCTGTCTATCTGTCATTGAACATTTGGCAATTAAATAATTATGTTCCCATAGATTGATACTTCTAGCAAATAATATTTGAGAACTGTGTTGAATAGAGGGATCATGGAGAGGGGAAGACTAAAACTGAAAGCACAACTGACATTCTTATTAGGCAAATAACAAAATAAGAAATTGAAATCCCTGTTCTTGGAACTACCTAACACAGTGACAATTTTATGTATGAAGCTTCAAAGCTTGTAAATTAAAACCACAAAGCAATGGTTACTCAATCAATGTATGAGCTCAAGCAACCTTCGCTAGCAGTAACTTACTTTTTCTATACTGTTGTGCCCAACATCCAGGTTAACCAGAGAATAGAGTTTACCAAGACCCTCTAAACTCTGTAGGAGATTATACGACAAGTTTAATGTTGTTATGTTTCCAAGCTTCACATGCATGTTCTCCAGTCTCTCCACTGCATTATGGGAAAGGTCAAGATAGTTCAAACTTGATAAATGTTCCAAGTTATTAATGCCTGTTAGGTTATTGTGGCTGAATGTTAAATGCTCCACTCGTGGAAGTAAACACTGTTGGAATAGAAGAAAGAAAAACAGATGGCTCATTTTAAATTTTATTTCCACAGGCTTTTTCTAAATCCTGCTTTTCCTACCTCCACTTTGACACCAAGTTAAGCAAACCTTATGCAAAGGGCCATTGAAATAACAGACATGAGTGTCTGATGTACAATCTATCTGTTCATATATGCACATGGCAACATGACAAATGGATTAGAACCAAGGTGTGCAGGAGCCTAAAAAGCTTTGTGTTAAATCTAGGTATGTTGATCAGAATATAGACCAGTATTTGATGTCCATAAAACCATTACCTCTGCAGTTTGAGAGGTTTTCTGACATACATACCCTCCCTAATCCCTCACCCCACCCCCAAGTATTACAAGGCACTACAATACCTACAAAGGGGGATATGGATTGTCCTTAACTAAGGTGAGATCCTTTTTGAAGTTTGTGAAGCAAGCATGTAGCTGCTATGCTCTGCTCGGCAGGTTATAACCAGTAAACTCCAAGTATGATCTCCCTGGTAATAAAGTGGTGGATATTGTCCTCTAATTGTTATCACAGTTTGTGCTTGCTGACATAAATCAGAAGATCCTTTTGTATATAAAGTATTCTTGACATCATTTAGTACTAAGTAATGTTATTGTATGGTTTAGAGGATGCTGACTGCTGTCCTTGATGACACATGCAGTCATGAAGCTACCAATGGTTTGCAATGGTGACTAAACAATCAACTATGATTCCCTCTAAGGAAAGAAGCCAAGTTAAGGTAATGCTAACACACACACTTTGGTATCCATTTGACATTTATATCTTTAACCTGTGAACAAACTTTTACTTTAATCACCCTCCAGTGTTTCAGCATTTTAAAGACAAATTTCCCCAAACCGCACTGGTAAATTTTTCTACAATTCAATGGATATTTCTACGAATTGACAACTTGAATGGCTTTTTGACCTACACACTATATAGTTTATCAATCCATCCATCCTTTGTTTTCATCTGAGAGAATTCTAATTGCAGTCAAATTTTCGAAAGAGTGGAAACACTGCTCCATATTTCATCTCATACAGTGAATGCATTACCAGTCACCGTAAAATGTGAAACAAATCTGAGTATACCAGCAAAATTACAGATAAGCAAGACAAAAACAACCACACCAATGCTATTGCTAAATTGGCAGTGACCGCCATTTGTACAATACATAGGTGTTTTAGTTAAGTATTTTTATATTACATAATTTGTACTCACTATACTCTCATCAATTTTCTGCATGTTGTTGTATCTAAAGTCTGCTTTGGTGACAGCTGTCCAGGGAGGTACCACTGTGACCAAACTTTTAACTCTTTCACTGTCCATCTCATCGCAATTACCAAAACTGGAAAGAAGAATTTCCTGTAAAGAAGCAAATCAAAACAGTAAAAGAAATAAAGAATCAAAGGGGAAGAAAGACTGACAAACAGTAACTTGAGCACCAGTGATGCAAATGCTCAAAACCCTGCAAGCTTTATTTATGGACACGTAATCATGAATGAGGTAGCAGCAAGATAAATCATCGAAGATACAGACTTTAACAAGAAAGCAAATCTCATCTCCCATTACACTTTGATAATGACTGCTGTACGTGGAAGCTGTAATGTTTGATGTAATGTGATCATTATTGATTTAAAGAAGAATAAGTAAAGGAATAACAAGTTCACATGATTAAACAGATTAAATGACTTTCACCTTAACAATGACAAGCAGATGTTGGCCAACAACAATTTTGAGGGTTTACGACCAGTAACATTTCAACATTGACCTATGACATCATCAAATGCACATGTACATTGTTTCAAGGTCAGACAGCTACTTACCTAGCTGGAGCTTAATTAGACCTATGGTTTGGAAAAAGGACATGTGATAGACTTTTGGCCAATTCAAGTCAGTATGACTTTTAACCTGTACTGACCTTTACCCCTGACCATTAACTAAATTAAATACACATAGAGGTTTGCTTCATCATTCCCATTCATAAAGAAATAAGAAGTTAATGACTAAAAAACAAATTTAAGATTTCTTTATCTTTGACTACTAACCTTTGAAACCACCAACTAGTTTATTAAAGTTTAAGTTTTCATGTTAAGGAATCTACGAACTAAGTTTCATGTTGACTGAACTTGAAGCTTTAGGAGTAGTAATGACACACTTCTCTGCACAATTTAGACCAATTTGACCTTTGACCTGGACCTGTAGCAGCTATGAAGTAGTGCATTAAAAGTTTTCTAACCATTCTGAGTACATCTTGAGGTTAAAAGACTTCTTTCGAGTTACTGACAAACAGAGGAGTGGAAAGGTTTCCTGGAAAGGGTATGTTTGCATCAGCCTCCACGTTAGACTGATGTATTAGAGTTGTCACTAATTTTCAACATTTCACAATTCTTCTTGCTAAACTTAAACAGTAAGTGTGACTGAAGTTGGCAAGCTGACATCATGAGGTGAAAACATGGAGCTAGATAAACTTATGAAATCTGTATCCAGACGATCCTCTACACATAGACATATTTACCTTTACTGACGATGCAGACTTATGTACAGAGAGACTCCTTAAAGTAGTTTTCATCTCTCCTAAACCTGAAACCAGCCTCATGTTACACAGATCAATCTGTCAGGAAGACAATGAAACAGATTATACTACAACTTTTCCTTTCTACACTGTCTACATTATGATTCAGTCAGTAACTATTTAATCTGTCTATTGATATGAAATGCATTTGTAACTTCAGTTAAAGATATTGCTGTGTGTGACATCAGACATAAATTACAACTCATCCCAACTAAACTACAGCCATTACTGACAAAGTTTAGGCTCTACCTACTACTGCCAACAATTTATGACCTTTTCCTTGTAGTACTGTAGAAGTCAAATATAAAAAGCATTTACAAAACAATTATTTACCTACAAAATGTTGAATCGTTTTCCCTTTTATTACTTGAGAAACAATCTAAAGCACTTTTCAAAGAAATAGTCAATTAAAAATAAAAATATTTGATATTTTTCTGGACCACTTAAAGTTGCTCACATATTTCATGGATGAATATCTAAAATATGAAAACTTACTTGTAATTTCTCCATCACTTTGAAATGACTGAGGTCAAAGGGTAATTGGATGACTTTACGATTGCTGGTGCCAAGGTTATGAGGTGATCCTGCAACCTGACAGAATTAAGACAAATTGAAAAGGTTTTGAAATTATGATATAGAAATGACACATGTCTCAAAAGGGCTGGCTAATAAAGAACAAAGTAGAAACTTGTATTGCAGTTGTATGAACCTTGAAAATATCAACCAGGATTTTCTTCTGTTAAAAAATTATGTCAATGAAATCAACTTTTTGGAATATTTTCTCTTTTTAGTAATAATACTGATGTGAAACTGTGACAGCCTACATATTGGATACAATTCTCCAACAGACACTCTAAAGAGTTGGTTCACTGCAAAACGGTTTGACTTTTCATCATTTAGTAATTCTTTAAAAAAATAAAGAAAAACACTTCAAAGAATTTAATTAGTGTAAAGACTTTCAATTTACATATTGCATGTCACATGAAACACTTTAAAATTACCACACACCAGAATATATGCAAAATGAAGTTAAAGCAGGAAAAGCCCCACTTTCAAAACTTTAGAGTGAATTTTCTTATTTTAGGAAAGGAGATTCCTAATATGTAGTTGATTGATTTAGGATTTATGAAAAGGATCAGGCAATCCCTGCAAAAGAACACTCTGTATTTATGCAGACATTGCAAGAGTCTAGGATCATGAGTAATCCTGTAAATACTGCCATACATGATGAATTCACACCCACATTTAAATTTAGGGTTGAAACCTTCCATGGTCACTTTGTGACTTATTGTTTATCTTTAGATAAAATATGTGAACACCATATGGTTACATAATCAAAACTAATTCAAATGTTTGCACAGTGTAACAAATATCAAATGTGATGTGGTTCTTAAGAAGTCATTTCCTGCTTTTCAACAAACTTGAAATCATCCTGAAAAATTGGGATGTATTGGTGACAAGAAAAATCTATCTCAAAAGAAATACCCCTTTTTGAAAATGACAATTAAACACTGCATTAATTTATATTATACAAAACTCAAAGAGCTCATTATCCAAGGTAGTCTTGTGAAGTAAACCAGCTTAAAGACTGCAGATTATAAGTGGGATCTACAAGATTTTCAGTTTCAAATCAAAAGTAACAATTTTTGCAATAATCAAATATGGCACTGAAAACATTGCTGCTTTTTTACCCATAAATATTTCCTGCACAGGAATACAAGTGTGTTAAGACACCAATTAATCACAAAAGCATACAATTAAACAATTAATGAATTCATCTTAAATCAAGAGGCGAGCCTTCTTTCCAATCAAAGGTAACAATTTTTGCAATGATCTAATATAGCACTTAAGACAATGCTGCAAATTTACCCTTAAAAGTCCCCTTGACTCTCTGGCAAAGAGCCGAAGGGCTAAAACCAAACACTTACTCCCAAAGGAGTTCTGCTCCCCAAAGGAGCTCTGCTCCCCAAAGGAGCTACATCCCCAGGGGATAACTTAGACTGAACATGACCAACCTCTCGACCCTCAGACTTCTACATCGTGGGTACATCGTTCTTACCCGTAAATATTTAAGTGTTGCCAGGAAATCCATAATGTGGCCAATGTCATTTCTTGCATCTTGAGATCCTAACAAATGAAAACCAAAGAATAAAAAAAAAAAAAAAAAAGAAGTGTGAGCTTAAAAGGATTCTTAAATCAACATGATGCAAACCTCCTAAAAGAAAAACAGAAATTAAAGGTGTAACTTTGTAACATTACACTCAAAGTTAGCCAGGAAAGCATCATCCAGCATTAAAATTTTTAACTTTAAGGAAATTCTAACATTGAAAGATACTGATAAAAGGGAGGAAATCATGTTCATGCAAACCAGGAACATTAAAGGGGCTCACTGAGTTGATGTTGGTTACATTGAGACAAGTTTGAAGGAAATCATTGCATGACAATGCTTCCAATAAGCCTCATTAGTCGTTTTGCAATTCATATAATTACGGAAAACATGAAATATTGTAGTTCTCATGGCTTAAGAGCTTGTAGTTTGTGAAACTTGTGCAAGCCATTGATAGACAAGCCCCTCTTGAATATTCAACATATAAAGCCTTGATCTCAACAGTTGTTGGTAAGAGCAGTTGCATGCAAGCCTGTCAATCAGGTTGGTACAAGCTTCACTCATTGGTTGTCTTTGAACAGGGGTTCCATATGATTAATACCTAATGGTAAAAAGTGTCTGTTCATGAATTTTTTAAGAAATGATTTTAATCATTGGTTACCCTATTATTGCTGTTTCAGTTGTGTGTTAGATGAACAGAATCCCTTATCTTTGACCATGTGCCATCAAGATGTTAGTAAAACTCAACAGGTGTGACACAAAAATCTTGAAATTTATGAGCCAACTTAACAAACCCCTTTAAATCAGTCCAGACATTTTTCTAAAATGTTATACAACAAAACAATTTGAAAGGATTTTGTCCCCTTTTAGATTCCCCACCTACATAAAAGTTAGCTGTACTTAAAATTACCTATTAGCTATGCAAAAATGATTGTTTAAAGTGGAGAGGTTTGTAAATGGCATCTCTTTTACTACCTGTATACCTACTATATCTTTATTAACTTGTCAATTTACAGCAGTTTTGAACGAGTGGTACATTTTTTTCCTACAGTGAAGTAAAAGCTGAGGGTAGTCATCTGTTGCTGCTAGTTGGGACTGGCTGGGCCTGACAAGGACAAACAAATATTGACTGCTAATAACAGGGTTCCCCTGGGATTGTTTTTATGACGCAGCCACCTCACAGCCCACCACCTCACACAAATTTGCAATAATTTCCACCTGTACGGTACCAGCTTTATAGTATTGACAGTTCTCCCTCAATGTTGGCGTCAAAGCTGGCACCATATTACCCCCAAGGACTAATGCCACCTTACAAACTCTAAAACCCAGGGGAAAACCCTACAATAAGCTCAGAAAGTACCACTGTATTTCGGACTGGCAGTAATTTCAGGTTGCAGAACAAACAAAACAGAAGTTTCCCATTTCCCAGAATATGAACCTTTCCAGCCCTGCTGTTTTCCATCTTGAAAAATTTCCACCAAGACAGCAATCATCAACTTGTCTTGATGAAAGGCACAGAAGTATTAGCATACCACCTTGGAATGTTCATGTCTGGTTTCTTGCTTGTCTTTATTGGAAGCAAATTAAGCTTTTTTGGAAAGGTATTCCCCCAACCTGTTCGGTGGGTAGGGCAACCTGTGCTGCTTATACTTGGAATTCTGGACCATTTTTAGGGACCCAGTAAATAAGCTGCTGGCACTCCAGCAATCCTGAGCAGAACACTTAGTGGGGGGGGTATCTAGTGTTCTTAAACTTATTTCATTATAATGGAATACAAAAGACCGGTCTAAAATATCAAAGACATGTGAGGTTTTTGTAAGAATAGTTGGCCTGAAATAGGTATTGTATATCTACAGGCATGCCACTATTAATGTAGTTTTCTAGTTCTTAGCTTTGAGGGTTGAGTTCAAGCAGATGACATAGCTGTTAATCAACATGGGTTCCAAGCAAGTGTTTCTGCTCCAAAATAAAACATTGGGGAATAAAAAAACCTTCCAAATATGGGTAATTATCATCCTTTTTAATTCCTTTTTTTAACCAGTTCAGGGTACTTGTCCAAGAAATCCTACACTAACAAGTCTTCATTCTACCACCTGATTCAGTCCTAATTGAAGCCAACAGCAAGAGCACTACAGTTAATTCACATTCATATTTATATTTGGTTTCCAAGAGCTTATTACACAACATGGTATGATAGACTACAAACTTTATAATTAACCAGAGGAAGCATGATGAAAATGTCGTTAAGGTCCTGGACTTGTCATAATTAGGATGTAGTTTATTGTAATGAGAAATAGAGTCAAATTTTTGTCTGGTAGCCATGGGCTCTGACAACCAATATTCACAGTTGGTCAGGCTGTTTACGTTTAAGAATAAGTGTCAGTCTATAGCCTGCAAACCCCTTTCCTTGTTAGTATGGGACATCTGTGCAGAACATCTGTGGGGAGGAACATACCACATACTTCATACTGTATTTTAATGCAAAAATTAGAGACAATGATCAGAAATTAACTAATGTACTAACCACAGGTAGGGAGTGGTAACTTTAATCTCTCTGTGATGGCATATAACTGCATCGGTGTCATCTCACACATATCATTTCCTGACAGAATGACGTCACCTTTTTCATAGAGTTCAGCTGCGAGTGCTTGGGCAACACCAAATATGTCCTAAAGAGAGAAAAATCAAGATTGGATAAGCTAGAAGAGATACACCAGAAAGCCAAAAGGTATTGTGATTCCTTGCCACAGAAAATGTAGGGATTTTCTTGGGAATTCTTGAGAAATTTTGCTTTTTGACCCTTAGTGAGCCCAGATGACCTTTGAACTCCCCTAAAACAAAAATGATCTTCCTCACACCATAAAGCATAAATATACAAAGTATGAAATCTATCCAAGCTTCCTACATTGAGAAATCTTGTTAAGAAGGATCACAGTTTAAATGTTGGGGACACCAGATGACCTTTGACCTTCAACAAAAACAACATAGCTCTTCTTACCATTTAAGACATGCACATATCAAGTTGAAATCTACCCAAGCTTCCTATCTTGAGATATGGTGTTAACAAGGTTTTCAGTGTTTGACTCCCCATGACCCAAGATGACCTTTGACCTACGCCAGAGACACAAGGATTCATCTTCTCACCATAATACATTCACATACCACATATGAAATTGGTCCAAGCTTCCTATCCTAAGATATTGTGTTAACAAGGGTTTCAGTGTTTGACCCTCGATGACCCCAGATGACCGTTGACTTCCAACAAAAACAATCAGGTTAATCTTCTTACCATAATGCATCCACAAACTAAGAATGAAATCTATCTAAGCTTCCTACTTTGAGATATCATGTTAACAAGATTTTCAGAGTTTGACCCCTGTGACCTCAGATGACCTTTGACCTCCACCACGAACAATAGGATTGTTCCTCTCAACATGACAAATCTATATAGTAAACATGAAAATTGTCAGTCATTGCTATCTTGAGATATCCTGTTTACAAGGTTTTCCGTTTTTAACCTCCGGTGACCTCCACCAAAAGCAATAGGTTTCTTTCTCTCAGCATGACAAATCTATAACCAAATATGAAAAGTGTCGGTCATTGATATCTTGAGACACAAAGATTCCATCTTCCACAAAAAGAAGATCCACCCATTCTATTGTACCATGTAGATTTGCAAGATAATCTATTCTCATGATGCACTTTCTATTGTCTATTTTTCCAAAAGGCTTGCTAAGTTTAACAATATAGTTGGATTGGCAAACTCTACAAGCTGTCTCTACAATCACCATGTGTTAAATTAATTACACCCACCTCACTGAATAGATACAATTTCCTTAATCATGACCCTAAAATTAGACAGATTTAATTTGTAGGAGCTCCAATTTTTATGTCTGAATAAGCCATATTGACAATACCTAGCAACTTTTAACCATTAAAATCTAACAGCCTTTTCCTGGGGGCTTTAATCATTTCAGATTTGGTATAATACTACCAGGAAGTACTTAACACAAAAGAAAGTACAGCTGTGAAGACAACATTTTCTAACAGAGTCACTTTCTAGTCAGTATGCAACATACACACCGATGACAAGTGACTCCCCCCTAGAGCAGAAAAATCATCACCACAAATACTTTGGGGATGGCAAAAAACACCAACTGGTATGAAAATCACCACCAAAACAAAAATTACCTCTGCATCTGAAAAGAGCCCTTCTTATATTTTGTTTCTTTTTTGGGAGGGGAAGAAAGTAAAGGTTCTCTGGAAGTTTTGAAAAAAGCTGTCTCTGCAAAAAATGAAATTTGTAACATGCTTCTATGAAAACCAATGTTCGTGGGAATACTCCTACTGTTGTACAACTGCATTATGTAATACCAACACATCAAGCTGTCATAAAGTCCTCGTGGTATTAAAATGTATCTCCCTCATCTGCAATGACCTTTAACCTTGTAATGGTCCATGCCTTCTGTGTCACTTATAATCACAAACACATCACCATACTGTATACAGTACTTGCCAGGGTCTTTGCTGTGTTTTGAAGTCTGGTTTCCTCCTCCAGAGTTAACCAACTTTCCAGTGCAGAGCTCTTGCAAAAACCAGTAGGCCTACAACTAAATGTCTCATTATTTGACCTTTCAATGACCCTAAATAAATATGCTACCTTGTGTCTATCCATCACTTGATATATCTCCTGATTTCCTGACTGTAAATCATATTATAGATGATGCACAATACCTTTGACATATAACAGATGCTAATCAAACATCGGCTCCACATGACATGTTTGGTTAAGAGCCAATATGTGACAGGAAGTTTACACCATCTTCATGGTGGTATTACAACTATTATACTAGAGCAAAATTGTTACATAACGTCAGTACCTACTGTAACTGTACTGCTGTATCTGCATGAGGTTCACATTGGTACCATGGTTTTTTATGACCAGAAGGAGTTACTCAAATAAATGAACTGCACAAAAAAAATGGACAGGACAGGTGCAGGTCAACGACTCACAGTTGTATTAAACTGTGGATGGAATGTTACAGTATCTTCATTTCACACCAGACTTGTAGTGTGAGTACATTGTAATCAGTATGAATACGAGGGTGTCATCTCTCGTTGCGAGTACCAGTACGTCTTTTTCACAAAGACGAATACGAGTACAAAATTTTGAATTAGCTCCTATAAATAAGTTCCAAACTCTATGAGTAAGAATACAAGTACAAATCTATTCTTACAAGTACGAGTACAGGCAATTGAGTAGAATCTTGAGTATGAGTACAGACTCACTACAAATCTCTTTCACACTATAAATATAAATCCAGATTAAACATTTCTTTTAGTTGAAAAACCTCTGCTCCTTTTAAACCACACTCTACAACTCATGTCCTATAAATAATTTTCTATTATTTAACTTAAATATGTATAATTTGATAAAAATAAAAATAGAAACTCACATAAATATCAAATTCTAAAAACATAAGGAGTGGTTGTGGCAGATCCCGGTTATCATCTAGCACTTTCTGCAAATAGACCTCTAGCTCACTTCTTCTCTTTTCTATAAATGCTTTGGATGTGTTTCCAAACACCTTTTTAGGGGGCAGTTGAGACTTGGAAGCCCTCTTTGCAGTCACAAGCTTCTCATGAAGGTCACAGAATTCACTGTATCTGTGCTTGACTGTCCAATGGCAGTCACTGACAGAAATCTGTATGGTATAGACCTATTGATATTAATTTAAATGAAGAAAAAGGTCAGAAAACAATACAGCCAAGTAAGAAAACATACTTACAAAGTTGGCATGAGTACTGTAATGTGGCACTACTCTTCACAACATGTAACTGGCTAGCTAGCCCAATGCACACTTGAAGGCAGTACAGTAATACAAAAATTGTGATATACAGGCAAAGTACTAACCATGAATTTCACATAGTACAGAATATTAAATGCTGACACTTTGGAAATTTTATGAAATGTACTGAAAATCCATCCCACACTAATGTTCATGCATATGGGTCAAAAGATGGGAGAATGGTTTGTATACATATATACTGTAATATTCGACTCCTGCACAACATCTGCACAGTGGATAATCAGTATTTTATAACACCTTACTAATTTCTCTACATCTAATTGGAGGACTGGTCGTCACATGCCATGGGTTATTCGGTACTAACCCATGGTCGTGGGTTAGTATATACTAACCCACGGCAGTGACGTCAGCCATGGGGGTACGTACAATCAAATTTTGATCAAAATCTATTATTTAGGAAGTTAAGTGTTATATAAAACAAATAATGTTTTCCAATCTTGCGATAGTATGAATGATTTCATTCGTTGAAAGACTGAACATTCTATTCGAATCCGTTTTCCCCCATTGAACAGTTCATTTAATCTTTCAACTCATGAAATTATTCATACTATTGCACTCATAAACATCCATTATTTGTATACTAATCACCTCTTGCAGTTATACCAAGATGTACATTCCTTTTTTTTTTTTAATGCTTCAGTGAAAAGTATGCTGGAAATAAGTAAATGACAGGCAGAAAAATTCTGCTAGATCTTTTCAATTCATGAATTTTTCTTACTGTGTAATTTTCGATCTGAGAGGTCCCAATGATTCGAATCTCCCTCTTCAGTTGCTCCTTCACCAAGTCTTCTGGTATCCCTGACATCTTAGCGGTAGAGGAGGTGGTTCACTTCCTGTAATCTATTGAAGAAAAGGTTTGTTGAAACTTTAATGTGAGTACTAACAGCTGAAAAGATCAATACAAGCAATAGGAAATGCCTATCTTATAAAAGGGGGCATATTTACAAGGGTATAAGGGGCAATTGTCTTACAGTAGGTTTTCAAATACTGTAAGAGGCCCCATTTTAATGCAAAAAATAAAGTATCACTGAAAGTTCCTTTTACTTAAATACCCCCTCCCCCACAAATGACCCAACCAGTGCTGGAAAGCAGTGTGGTGAGTTGGTCCTCCAAAAGTACAATCAAACCCCTTTAGATTCCACTGACAGGGGCAATCTTTCTGGTAAAAATCTGAAACTATTGCAGCCTTTGAGAGTGAATTCTATCCTGGTCCAGAAAACTGTCATGATGAGGGACCCATCCAACCTGAAGTGCTGAAGGCCCTCAATGCCATAATATGGTCTTGTAGTGCTTAATATATCAATGATTCTACATACTGTAAGTAACAGTAGCTTGGAATATAAAATTCATTTAAGAAAACTCTACATAAATAAGCTATATCTTCCAGTACAAAAAAAGTGATACCTTCACTTTTAGTTTACTACTTTCTGAAATAAACTGATTCCAAACAAAACCAATGTCTGTTTTCCAAGTTACTGTTAAGTAGGCTTTACACTTGCCAGTTCCTGGTTTCTACAGTTCCAAATACATTGGGAAAGAAAAAGGGTGTGGGAGGGAGGTAGAGGAGAGAAGAGACAGACAGGGAATGAGGTGGGAGTCTGGGAGATGAGATGCAACTTTCAAGTGCATACTCATTGCCCAATGGGGGTCCATGGGGAGTAGTTAAGTTCAGACATCAGTTTTGCAAGTTGGCCTAGGCTGCCACTTGTCCACTGTGATGCACTGTGGAAGAATGAAATTTTTAACTCCAAATCCAGTTAAGTGTCAGAATTATTCTTTTAGCCCTACTGATATCAGTGAACTATCAGAATTTTCCAGCTGCGGCTGAAAGGTTGTCAAAGAATAGGGGGAAATTTCCTAGGTCCACCTCATTCGAGTTCTTCTGGACTCATCTTTGCTAAGTTTTGAACACAGTTCATTATGTCTCCATTTCCCATGCATATCCAAGTGTTCAGAAACATGCAATTCTAAAACATCAAGCGAATGAAACCTGTGCAAATACTGAAAACCAGTGCCCTAACTGTGAGTATATTGTGCTGTTACTACATTATTTTAGCAATTGGCCACATAGGACTTATTCTAGCTAACCCTACCACTAGGGACTGGCTTTCTTCGATCTTTTACTTTAATATCATCAATGTTTGTGAGCAAAACTCAAAGCAACTCACTCCCAACAAAATATGTGGTGGACTAATCAGGGATAAGACACCCAACTTTCATGAATATTCACAATACTATGATTTAACAGCCAATGATAAACACCATTGGAAGCAAGGTTGACCCAAAAATCAATGCATTTTCATTCAAGCACCTGAAAGGAATATTAGATTTGCTTATACTGTACCTTATGTAGAGACAGCTTAAAGCCTACATCATTGTGGATAAATTCTGAAAATATATACTAACGGATAAGAATACTATAGCACCCTTCATTACCACACATACTGTACGGTTCCACTATGATGTACATGTTAATGATTGAACTCTTTGAGTGACCAATAGCAATTAAGTGGAACTATATGGATGTTCTGTATGTCAGTACATTCATCAAGTTTCACATTTACTACTAGTGAGAACCAGTGTGATATGTCCCTTCATGTTCTGGGGAAAGTGAAAAGACCAACATCTCCTCACAGCTGGGTGAATATGACTGGTACAGTACAGTACAAATGTCAAAGAATACCCAGCCATGCAATACAATAAGTCCACATGTAGCTGGCTATAGCATCATACATGAAGTTGGTGGGGCCATTTCAGGGAAAAGTGCTGAACTTACATTTTTTGCAAATTGTTAAGATGTACTCCTCTTGAACAATGTCAGCACAATGTAGCCAGAGGAGCTGGCTTAGCCACTTTAAAGGGGAAATTGTCTCATCCCAGACAGGTCCAATTCGCGACTGAGTTAGTTCTAGCCCTGCCCATAACTGTCTTTAGCTTCTCCTTTGTTCAGACACAAACACAGTTTATTACTTAAGGCCATATTCTTGTGAGTATACAAGGCCCTTATGAAAAATCAAAACATTCTCTGTGCATGCTGTTTAATATGAGCTGCTTTGCATCTCTTGAATTTTGTAACTGTGATGCCAAAGAGTAGTCACCAACTGAGACTTTTGCTTACCCCCGACTGAAAGTTATACTTGGGGTGATGCAAATACTTCTTTAAGAGCAATATGTCACACTTGTCATGCCAAATTATATTTTTAGTGTTGGGGTATCTAAATTCTCAGTTGGTGACTGCTCTTTGATTAAAAGCAAAGTTTGAAAAATTCAAAAGATGCAGAGTACTGTAGGTCACATTCCACACAATGCATCTTGAGTGCTTGGATTACACATTATACTGTAGCCTTGTATGGTTACCAAGGTATGGCCCTAAGTGATAAAATAGGTTTGCGACTGCACAGGGTGGAGCAGTATACAGTTATGGGAGGAGCTACACGTTGCTTAGTTGGGATAATTGGAACAATCTGGGATGACAAGGATTGCCCTTTAAGTTTTTTTTTTGTTTGTGTATGTAACATTCCTTAACAGTATTCTTTAAGGTATGCCCATGCAAAAATAAATTCTCCATGATGTAGCTAGTGCAGCAACTCTGGAGAGGGAGGGGTGGGGTGGGGTGTAGATTTGGACTTAGTATGTGCAAATTCACAGGTCTTCTACATAAGCCCCATCACATTATAATGAGTGGGTTAAAAAATAATTCTGCATGGAAATTGAACAAAGCTGCTCAAATTAATTTTAGGGGTACTTTCACATGGCAGGGCATTGTACAGTATACGGTTGCCAGTCAAGTCTTCCCTTAGCACAGTCGCCCCTTACAAACTCACCTTCTTGCTAAGACTCCCCTGACCAAGTCAATGTCGCTCCTCCACCAATTTCCCCTCAGTTCAACCAAGTTCAAAAATGATTAAGTAAAGAGAGTAATGATAGATAAAAAGATACAAATTGTTTATTAGTTCTTAGATCAAGTGAATAAGCCTCTATGTGGCTGATCTGACATCAAGTGTTTTGAAATTACCATTTTACAAACTACAATCTTACAAATTAGGGCAGCATGTGAGTATGAAGGCCTAAGATATGATGTGATAATTATGGTATTCATATTATGACCAAGACATACTGTACATTTGTACAAAATGATGCATGTGTGTAGAAACTGATCTAGGCTTGAGGCCAGTCACCGAACGTGACCTTATACAGTAATCTGCTCCTTCTAGTCACTCCTTACTACAATCACTGTCCCTTACTACTGTAATTTCAAACATTTAAGCCAAATTAACAAAATAGGCTCTTAAAAGTAAAAAATGTGAGGAGTAACTGCAGAATAGCCCTGCAAATTTTAAAGAAGCATTCTGGAGTGGAGTCGCAGTCCCAGTGGCCGTTTTTCCAATGATGATTATTTTGAGAATGAGTCAACGTACTGTACATCCTCAGCATACTTCTGCAAAAATTATCCTATGTCCACTGCTCCCAGTGGCTGTTTATCTAGTTGATAGAGTTACTCTTGAAAGGATATTTTAAGTCCATCCTGAGCAGAGTCGCTGTCCCTGTCCTTGGTGAGGAGAAGACATGACTGTGACATCACTGTGCTTTTGCATAATTACTCTTGCACAGATATTTTTAAGTCCAACCCGAGTGGAGTCGCTGTCCCGGTTCTCAGTGAAGAGAACGTCCCTCCTGTTTGGAGTCGGGGTCCCAGTGCTCGGTGAAGAGAAGACGTGACTCTGACATCACTGTGTTCTTCCTGAATCCTAAGTGGAGTCATGGTCCTGGTCCTTGCTGAAGACTGCAACCATGACTCCTGGTTTGTTACTCTGCAGTTTGTTACATCATCGTGCGGACTGAGAATGCGACTCCAGGAGTCTCAGTGAGAAGGGTTTTGGGGCAGGTATTCTGCAGTTGTACCAAATGTGATTCGTTTATCAACTTTACAGGCAAACAATTCTTGGGACGGTCTAAAATCCGTGACGACTCCATGACATGACGAACGTGACAAATGTTGAAATCCGTGATGATTCCACGAATTCGCTAGGTTGCGCCAGTGTTAGTGTATGTAGCCTATTCTACAAACTACAACACAACATCACAGATCATTTCATTTATACCACTCTGTTTGTCACTCCATAAATAACCTTCTCTCTCATTCTAAGAGAACAGTTAAAGACATTTTCCCAAAGCTCAAATGATTTTCCATGTTGCTGATCGTCACTAAAATGATCGTCACAGACTTCCGTGATATAGTTTTCC
>WURT03111378.1:0-12053 GCA_009936505.3 Holothuria glaberrima
AATATTGTGTAGAAAAGCCCTATCATTTTTGTGGCGGTCAAAGATAGCTAAAGTAGGAGGGATCTCATGCTTGTCATGTGGGTGATTCGTGTTTGTTGCAATATATCATATGGCAAGGAATCACTAAGCCTTTTGGCTTTCTATTTTATTACTTAAGTTTTTGCTCTAAATTTATTTTAGTTTCCAGAACTTCGTCCAAAATCAGTCTTATTTAACTTTTGGGCTCTTTGAATATTCCGAGGGTCATATTTGTGCATATCTCGGGCCGCAAATGGCCCACGGGCCACCACTTGAGAACCAAGGTTATAGAACCTTTAACTTAAGTAACTGTTGGTTCCAACTTGCATAACGTACATGACATTAATTCCATGGACTGTCTCTTGGTCATCTTGTAATTGACTCATTTGCTCTATCATCATAATCTGTGAACTTGTTTGTATTTCTACAAATTCTCATGTATCTCGTTGACGTGTCTTGGCTTACAACCACACTTTCGAAGTCACCGTCGAAGCCTGCGTACCTGACCCGTTCTGTGATCAACATTCCAACTTTCCTTCCCACCTCTCGGCAGACCTCAGCCGACCTTGTGTCGTCACCTGGTTTTTTCAGCCCCCAAAATTGGACTTTTCAAACGTTTGTTGCCTGGTAGTAATCCTAATATCGTTTCTAAGGCCGCATTATTATCAACGTCGAATGTTCTGTCTCCCAGTTGAAGACGCATCCGTCTCCTTGGGAGGTTTTGAGCCCTCCGCCATCTTAAATAGTCCGCTACACTTGTAAAGGTTGAATTGTATTTCAGTTGCAGTTCTCGATATTGGTTTAAGAAGGGTGTATCAAGTTCACCTGACCCCTCCTCCTCTTCGGTCCAAGACGGGTGTCTGAAAGTTAGATCATACTTCCGGGACCAGCGGGCAAATATTGCCTTCTCTGTTATAAAGAGGTGACCACCATCTAGACGGTTTTCACTTTTGTTGTAGTACTGACATTCAGTAGGACCTTTGGTGTCGTAGTAGTGATACGGAATGTACATGACTGAAGGACTGTTTAAGAGAGAAATGAATATTCATGAGTATTTATTTAAACGGGTTATTTTCTCCGGTCTGTTACCACGAGCAACATTATTACCCTTTGGGACTGACCTTGCATGTGCCTAAAATAGTGCTCAGGGGTATGACAGTGTAGATAAGAGGCTATGGGGTGGTGGTGAATAACGGTTGATATGAATAGTGGCGCAGGATTAAGTCTAGGGGCATTCCCCATATTTAGCCCAGGTGACCGTCCTCAAATCGCACATTTGTGTTTAGATATCACACGGAAGTTAAGGGGGCATGGTTCAATGACCTTCCTCTTTTCACCATCGAATATAGAGGTTTACTACTACGAAGAACAACGTATTTGGCTGCCATTCTTTAAAAGGGCAACAAATCTCACCCCACACAGTAACAATTCTTCCAACTAAGATTACTTCTTGCCAGGCGCATAGCCAGGGGGCGGTTCGGGGGGTTCAAACCCCCCCCCCCCGCCATGACCCAAGCTTGAAAAAAAATAATGGTAAAATTAACAGTGTCTTGGGGAAATATGCTGACAAGATAAACTTCACTACGTTTGAGGCGTAACCAAGTTGCACAATTTCGCATCTGCAAGGTGACCTAAAAAGCCGTTTTGACCCAAAGGTAGGAAAGGTGGGAATCCCTCCCCTTATAAACCTCTCTTATGTCACACTCCAACAAAACCCTCCCCATGACACAACCCTGGCTACGCGCCTGCTTCTTGCCAATTTCAAGTTCTATACAACACAATTCTGTTCGTAATCGAGCCATTCGGCTCTGGAATTCCCTCCAGTCTTCTTTCATAGCTAAACAAAGCACCAAATCCTTTAGGAAAAACATTTCACGTACTTATATTCACGACAATTAAACTTAATCTTACTGCTACTGCACTGAGTTCATTCCGTACACATCTAATCATCACTTTTTGCCTCTGTAATTCTCTTGTCTGGGTTGGGGTGGGTGGATGGGGATGGGTTTTTTGTCGGGGTAGTTCTTTCTCTTCTTTTAACCTTTTCTCTGTGTTTTTGATCATTTGTGTTTTTCTTTTTTGCTACTGTCAAAACAATTTGCTGTTAGCTTGTTTGTAGTTTTGTTCTCTTTGTTTGTTTACAGGGCGTGCACGTTCTCAAGCACTCTAGATTTTTTGTGTACTTACTTTCGGTTATGTATGTACATAAATTCCTATGTAAAAGTTATATTCTTTGTATGTATATATGTAAAGCGGAAAAACAACAAACGACACGAAACGAAACGAATTTGAGAAAGAACGCCCGTTTAGTGCACCTTCGAGACAAAGCAACAATAGCCCTGCACTGGGTTTAAAGTGTTCAAGGCCATAGAGTTCACACATGCTGTGGGTAGGCTGTCTGGGTATACTACTAGACTATGTGTACAAGTCATAGGCGACAGACCAATCAAAGGAAGGCTATTATCTGAATTCATGTTAGTCAGAGTGAGTCATCAATTGTATTTAGAACTGTGGGATTATTCCTGATTATGCCTTGGAAATGCCACAGACCCTTTAATGGTTATTTGCAGAAAAAAAGGAAATTGTCAATACTGTAGAAGAGAAGCCTGAGACACGATTAAAATTTCTCAAGTGGTTTTGGCAAGGCTAAATGAACATTGTTGAGCCCAAGGAAGGAGCCCGGCCAACCACTTTTAAAACGTCTCGTATGCTTCTGTCATGGGGGTGTGGACTGTAGTGTAATACCACCTCCTTGGTCATGTGCACACCATTAAATAAGACATGTACCTGGACATATTTCCTCAATGGATTTGCATAGGTGTACGAGCCAGGGTAGTCGGGGCAGCTTAGGGTTAAAGTTAGGTTAGATTAGGTTAGGTTAAGAAACAATTGTTTCTGATTGTTGACAGATTTTAGGATAAAACTGAGCACTTCTTTCGGACAACACAGGTTTTCTCGGGCAAAAATGGCTCATTCTACCCTATTCCCCACCCGGAAAAATACACAGTTTTTCTACGTAGGTTGGAAGTTAACATTTTCGAGCAGTGCTAGAGCAATGATTGAAATTCGTCCCCATCTTGATAACAAACCCAAACTGCGATATGGACGGTTTGATAACAGACAACGAGTTTGGTTTCTTGGCTTTATGTTTTGTGGGAAATGTTTCTGTTCGATAAGAGTTACCTCAAAGTCTCCAATGACGACTCATGTGGCAGCGCACATCATTGGCGAGTGGTATACTTGGTCACGTTTCGTGAATTCACTAACTAGGCCCAGCCTTGTCCGGAAGATGCGATGTTGAAGGGAAATATTGCTTTTGCAGTGCACAAACATGGCTTACAAAAATATAATCAGCATTAAACTATCCAGTCGACACACGTAACTGCTTTATCCCCCCCCCCCCCAAATGTATGTTTAAAAGGAGTTACGGATTTAAAAGTTTAAGTGTTTGGGCCAACAAACTATTCTTGAGCTACAAAACACTTAATTTCTTTCTGTGAGAACCTTATTTCTTGAAAATAAAGCCACGTACGTGCTGCCTTCGCCTATTTAAAATTACCCATAATTCTGAACCTATCATAGTTTTAAAGAAATGAAATTTTATGTTACACAGACGCAATATATCTCTTTAGTTCAGTGACTGTACGTACCTTTGCTTCTCACAGTGGTCCTTAGATACCATCCCGAATACTGTCACCCTTCCGCAAATATCCAATGCAGCTATCATCGTGAACCATCCAGTTGACAACCAGGTGTTTGCTTGACCTCTGAAGGGTAATAGAAACTAACTTTAATTAGCTAATAGGGCTATGTCTTTCTTGAAATGCAAGGGTACATCACAGGGTTGTTGAGAATCACCATATTTAACTCAAATGTACACGGTTTTTCAAACACTTTCTCTGAAGTTTCGTGGAGTATGAAACCCTCTACAGGTTGACACCTGAAAGTGTTCCCACAGTCATCGTCCAAAACTGACTTGTTTCCGTGCTACTAAAACTTTCTTACAACTACATAGTGGTGTCAGGTGGGAGACAGGGGACCTTAGACCCCTCCCGTCGGGGAATACTGACCCCGAAAATACTGCGTACGAGATAAGTAGGATATGCTATCCCCAACGGCGACCAGTCGCCCGATGGTTTACTTCTTTTGATCTAGGGAGGGCAGCTTCTTCAAAAGTAACCTCACATTTGCTTGCAATAAAAAAAAAAACCCTATGTCGGAGCACTTCACAAAAATTTTGCGTTCATCCAGGGAGCTGTTAGGGCTAACAAGTCCCTGGTTCACCAAACTTCCGGTATCTCTTCAACTTTGTGAGGGCGTCAGGTTGCTGCCTCCGTCAGGGAACATAGAACCCCCCACCCTACCCGGTGGGACAAATCCTGGCGCCACCCTTATGCAGGGATAGATTTCGTCTGTGGAAGGTGACACACGAATCGTGACTCTTTGCAATCCTGACATCTCATTCATAGTTTTCCGGATAATGCCCCCCTCGCTTCCTTCCCATTTAGCCTACAACGTGTGACAAAATTAAAATATATTGTCAAACAATTTCTATCCTCACAACTCATGTTCATATTGCGATAAAAATAAAGTTACGATAGAAACTTATGATGTCATAAATTACGTCAGTGTCTTTTCCACCCCGGTCAACATATTAAGTCTCACCTCGTTATTCCTGTCTCATTTTGAAAGAGTCTTTCGGCTTCCAACATTTTTATTTGGGAGAACTCAAAAAATTGCACGTGATGGTGTCTTCCTGCGAGCAACAATGCGTACTGATATTCCTTGCCTTTGCGTTTGCGCACTTGGGATTCGCTCATCCAGTTTATCAAGACAATCTCCGCCCTAGTTTCCTTGGAAATAAGGATCTCTTTCCGAGAGTGATTCTTCGAAGAAAACGACGGCACGAGATTAACGTTGGCCATGGACCGAATGGTAGTACGGGTCCCCACGTCGATCTCGTAACCCCTGACGGGTGCGTTGTTCATTCGGAATACGCAGTCGTGTGCGTCAATATCTTCTCCGGCGCGGGACCCTAGCAAATGACCGGAACTAGAAACAACCGCACACGAACCACATGATAAGTGTAATGGCTGTAGGGGAGAAAAGTTGCGGATTATCGATAAACGTCCAAACAGTTAAATTTATACCCATGCACCCAGTGGCATTGACGCAGTGCTGTTGCATGAATGTTGCATGAATGTTGCAGAGGGCGTTTCTGGTCTTCTTAGCCAGTTAATTCAATGTCAATTAATTCATCACTCCTGTCCAAATTTCATTCCCAAGTAAGTTATCAGAAGAAATGGCAAAATAAAAAAAGAAAAATAGCTGATACTCTTACAGTATTTTGAAACTTTCGTATCAAGGAGGTCGGAATCCACCTAGCATGTCCGGCGTCCCAAAGAATTTCGAACAAGGTTGTCAACTGACAATTTTTACTACCACATTTGGGTAAATTTGGCGTCAAAAGCTCGTTTGGTATTGGAATTTTTTCATTTGGCAGTGAATTTAGAATCCAAAAGTAGGTAGTTGCGGCGAAATTCGAACGTAACTAGCCTATAGTTTTTGCGACTTTTCTTCAATTGGCGTTCACACGCTCGATTTGGTATCGTGGGGCATGAGGGCAAATCTCGTCATCCCAGATAGTTTCAATTCTCCCAACTTAGCAACTTGTAGCACATCCTATAACTGTATGAAGCTACCTCTTGAGCACACACAAACCTATTTTATTGCTTTAGGTCATGTCCTGGTCGGGATACAAGGTAATCAAACACTCTTTCTGCATTGTGTGGAATGTGAGCTACTCTACATCTTTTGAATTTTCAAACTTTGATGTCAATCAAAGAGCAGTCAGCAACAGAGAATGTTGAACCCCCACACTTAAAATACTTTGGGGTGACGAGTGTTTGTCTTTAACGTAAGAGTCAGGGTTTCGGAAATTGTGGTGGGTCACAGTCTCATCGTTGTTATTGTTGTGACATGGTGAGCAACATAATCTCAAAGGGATATCTATCTGTTAGCTCCAGATTATACGCCAACTGCATACGCCTACTACCTATATTGTGAAGGCTCTATCGGCTTCATATGATATAAAATTTCAGTCCTTATTGAGACTTGTTGCCAAGGGAATGGATCAAATATTTATCGGTCGTGATATATAAATCTGTCTGTTAATGGAAAAACGTAACACTGAAAATGAGAAACATTTAACAGCAGGCTATATCATTCGTGCTTGAAATGAACTGGGCACCCACGGAACCGTCAGTATTCCCGTAAAGCATTCTTCTCGCTAACTCTTAAACATAGTTCAATGTAGGCCTACCTGTGTAATATTTCTACGTGTTTGTCTCTCATCGGATATGTCTACAGGTAATAAAATATGTCCTAGCATTTTATATTCATGTTTTATTACGGATTAGATAACAACGCACGCGTTGCAAGACCAATCACCCCTTGAACATCCTTGAAGCAAGAGCTGCATCCCCTTCCTCTATAAAGACAAATAACCCCCTTCCCTCCCAAAACAACCAGGCAGCTTCAACCATCACCTTATGAAAAATTAAATCACGGTATCCTGGAAACGCCTTCCCACGACCGGACCTTGGTTTCTGTGCCGATCTCTTCACGGCGATACGTGCAGACTCGGTTTTAAAGATGACAGGTGGAAGGCTGTCGCTAGCTACCTTCAAAATGGTTTCACTGTAGTTATTCAATAGGATGATGTAGGCCGTCGTAAAGACAAAAAGTTGAAGAATTGAAAACACCAGCAAACGCCGAGGTTTCTGTAACAAGACAAGAAAAAAAGTAGATTTATTCATTTCTCCATTTCGATCTGTCCTCGGCCAAGGCTCGCGAGTATGGTGGTGCAGCTCCAACCAATGCTATGTACATTAGGTGGCAGCTCATGTGTTTTGCACCTGTAACGCCATGAGTGGCGGAAAATTTGCACTGACGTTTCGATGACGTCGTTATGTCAGGATTTCGTCAGTTTCCTCTACTCAATATACATAATTGACATCCACCAACAACGTATGGATTCTGTCAATGTTGCACTTCTTTGAGGCATCATCATTGATGTAAAACGTATTATTTTCATCTCTGGTGACCTCAGATGACTTTTGACCCTCGCGAACATCAACAGGCTTCTTCGTTCAATGTCAGACAACCACATTCTGAATTTGTTCTGTCGGTCAGACACGTCAAACGTGTTTACACGGTTTCCTCAGAGTTTGAACTCTGGTGACATCAAACGATCTTTTGACCTCCACCAAAATAGTATAGGCTTGTAATACCCAATATTACACATGCACATACGAAACATGAGAAATCAGCTATCTATGCTTTTCTCCCAAGGACGTAGGAAGCGGGAGGCTGGGGGACAGCCCCAGCGAAATTTGTGGGTGGCGGAAGTATGTTTCATCCCTCCACTTTCTAAAGTAAAAACCCCTTATTTGTCTCTTCTGCAATAAATGTCAAAAATTTGCAGTTATTTACCTTAAAATTTGTCCAAAATGAGGCACTAAATTGCATCTTAAACATCAAAAAATTTTCCAAAGAGCTAAGGAATGTCCAAAATTTGCAGTAATTAACCAAAAAAATTGTTAAAAATGATGCACCAGGTTGCATCTACACTGTTAAAAATGTTGGGCTAAAATTACCCAACTTTTTAAGCAACGTTGGGCGTATATTCAACAACCTCAAAAGTTGGGCAAGAAATGACCAACTGAATTGGTCAAAGTTAGTAAACCAACAGTTGTGTAAACAAATTCCCAACTATTTCACGTAGGTCAAATTAACCCAACTATTTAGGTAACTTTCTAAGAATGGTTGGTTGAATAGGCAATGCTCTCCCAGGAGCGTTGGGTACACTTTCTACCAATCAGTTGTTAAAATTATATCAATTTATTGGAAAAGACGTAAGCTATTTTGGGGGCCGCTCATCTCTCGATGTTTATTTCAGTACTATAGTGACCCTAGCTATTCCTTTCTAGCTTTCTGTTATACTGGTATAACGAATCACTCGTAACTGAGGCCATGAAAAGTCTAAGCAAAGAATGGTTTACAATGTATTTTACACTATTTCAACTTCTTTTATGTAAATTAAAATTTGACACATGCCGTTAGAAAATACGTTTCAATGTGCACCTTCACTGACAGGTACATTACAGGCTATTGACAACCCACCATAAATTCAGAAGTCTTTGTCTAGTCCTTGTGGTTTGTATTCTTGATTCGTAATATGCAAAACAATAGGGTTCAAATGGTGCTCCGATATTTTACTTCCATCAATATATAATCCATAACACAAGCCATATCCAATATTCTAGAAGTTCCTGCTGTGTCGCGTAATATTGAATTACGAAACGCTATAAAATTTTAGAAGTCGGATACTTCAATGCCTTTTCGGACGTGAAAGAGAATACCAAGGATTCTGGACTCTCATTGGATAGACGTTTCCCGCTCAGTAACGTCTGCCGAATCTCACACAAACGTGTGCTAGTTTGTAGCACTATTTTAAAAATTTCATGGAAAAAGAGCCCGATTCTGTAACTAAACTGAATATAAGAATGTTTCTTTTTACAAATGTCAACGATTTCAAAAGGAATTTTCAGTGCAATGAACACATGTCCTATTATCCTAAGAAATATGAAGCAAAATCGAATCCACGTATGCTTTACCTCCACCGCCGACGATTTGCCCAATATGTAGGTAAGGCGAAAAAGTGCCCAGCCGTTAAATGACAGCTTGTCGGCTGTTTGACCAATAATTGGAAAATACAATAAACATGTATCGATTAGAACTTTTTTAACAATACATGAGCAAAGTTTGACCAACATATTACCAATGAGTTTTACCCAACAAAAAAATTGCCCAGTGTTTTGACAGTGTACAGACCCTCAAATATACAAAAATTTTCCTAAATGCTTAGAAATGTTGAAAATTTGCAGTAATTTACCTTAAAATTTGTCCAAAATGATGCACCAAATTGCATCTAAGGACCCTCAAATATCCAAATATTTTTCAATGGGTTAAGAAATGTCGAAAATTTGCAGTGATTTACCTTAAAATTTGTCCAAAATGATGCACCAAATTGCATCTAAGGACCCTCAAATCCAAATATTTTTCAATGGGTTAAGAAATGTCGAAAATTTGCAGTAATTTACCTAAAAATTTGTTTAAAATGATGCACCAAATTGCATCTAAGGACCCTCAAATATCCAAATATTTTTCAAAGGGCTAATGTCGAAAATTTGCAGTAATTTACCTAAAAACTTGTTTAAAATGATGCACCAGATTGCATCTAAGGATCCTCAAATATCCAAATATTTTCCAAAGGGTTAAGAAATGTCAAACATTTGCAGTATTTTACCTTAAAATTCGTCCAAAAATGATGCACCAAATTGCATCTAAGGACCCTTAAAAAACCAAATATTTTCCAAAGAGCTAAGAAATGTCAAAAATTTGCAGTTATTTACTTTAAAATTCGCTCACAATAATGATGCACCAAATTGCATCTAAGGACCCTCAAATATCCAAAAATGTTCCAAAGGGGAGGGGAACACCCCTCCTTTTAGACCCCTCCCCCAGGACGGCGATCCGAAACAAGGTTCAGCCCCCGTCAATCTTGAATAACTTCTACGCCCATGTTTTTCCCTACCTTCCGACACTGCTTACCACTACTGGTGGCTTCAGGTGACTTTCGACTTCGACCAAAGTAACATGATGCAGCCCACTCATTCGAATACTGTGTATTGAAGTACCCCATAACTCCTATCTATAAGCTCTATTCTATTCAATATAACCAGGGAGCTGCCTCTTACAGCTCCCTGATGTAACACATCCTCGTACCAATTATTAGGTTAAACTTACTACCTTCCTCGAAATGAAGGCTATTTACTACCTCTGTGACGTCATATAGGCTAACATTTTGCCTTCAATTAGCGTGCCTATAGGTATCTATCACTTAACATATCCCTACACTAAGTATGAAAATTAGTTTTATTATTATCGAAACCAAAACTGGAAATCAATTATCACACGTCCGCTTTGTTAGTCAGTGCATCGAGACGCGTGTATCCGCTAGGATACTAACATACCGCAGTTATATTCGAGAGCAGCATTACAAAGTCATAAACTGTGAGTGGTTCACTGCTGAAGCATTGCTTACAGTGGTTTGATGGAGTGATGGGAGAGGGAAGGGGAGAGGAGGAAGAGAGGGGAGAGGGGGAGAAGAAAGGGGGAGAGGGGGAGAAGAGATGAATTAGTGAGACAGTACATATGAATTACTGATTTTATCCTGTCTTGGGAAAGGCATACTGTCCTCGGAAAATGAGCTAGGGCTTTAGGAAGATTTCAGAGAAGGGGGGGGGGGCTAGAAGTTATCTCTTGTGTTTTGACATTTAAGGTAAGTTATCATGGCCGTTCTCAGACACAGCTAAATACATTTTGAAAGATAATTATTGGTAAGCCGTAGTCCTCCAGCCCCTCGGTCCCACGGCCCCGGAAACATGACCTGTGTTTCATAAGGGTAGATCCACTACTCAGTAATTCAATCTAGCCGGGCCCTAGTAGGGCTGTAGGCCTAGTAGTAAACCTAGGCTCTCCATACTGATCTGTATTTGAAACTAGACCCCTGACTGAGCAGCTGAGCAGGAGGTAAACATGGTAGCCTGACAAAACATTCTAAAATGATCCGCCATCGTCCGTATCCATTACATATTTGTCGTCGGGTTAAACATAGTGACACATCTACATGTGTAGTGTAGCATGCAGACAGTACGTGCAAATACGACAGAAACTTCTATAAATAAATATGATCTTAAAGTCTATACTAAGAAGCAAGTACGTAAATACTCTTGCACGAAAATGACGAAAATGATGTTTTTATGGGAAGCATATGTGAGATAATGGAAAAGAAGTCTTGTCAACAAGGTGTAGAATGCTGTTTCCAGGAACGACAACTACCTTCGTGTTTCTGTGTTAAACATTATTTTGCTTCAAATAATGTAACATAATACATTGGTCGTGGTTGGCTTTGCTTTCTGAACATTCTTTTAAAATCAAGCTAGTGAGTTGAGTGTCTCTGTAGCCAAGATGTAGCCTACGCAAAAATGCAGCCAAGTTGGCAGAGATATTGATGGAACGATGTGGGATTATCCCGGTCTTTTACTCGAGCTGTTGATTTTACAGTTTAATCCCTTGGCAGAAACAACACCAGTCGAACCTGTTGAGCAAATGTGCTGGAGGCCCTTGCCAGTTCTTTTCTATTTGAGATGCTACTCCGTTAAGTTCATAAGTGTAATGGCTTCTGTGCCCCGTATTACGAGTTTAAGGCCAAAGTTGAGACATAAATGTGAGAACCCTATGGCCGTGAGATCCACTTTATTGTTTGAAAATAACAAACGGCGAAGTATGTGACGCTTAAAGGCACCCTGGGGTGTACTAGCCACGGGAAAAGTTCAAAAAATGAATTGCTGAATAGCCGTTTCATGTTTTGAGCTCCCACTACCCGATTCTAGCTGGTTTATGTCACCGCTCAAATTCATTTCGGAAGTTGCCCGCTAATTAAGTGTAGGAAGGAGGGGATTGTGAGGGTCGGGTGAATCAAGTCCCGTGGGGTGAACGAAACCCCTTGAAAGCTTTTGGAGGTTGGGAGTATCTTTCCTCTTCTTTAAAGCTATCCATTGTATTTTGTTCTTTTATCCACTTGTACTGTATGATGTTTACGACACGAATCATCAGGCGTATTGACGGAGCTGTATACTCGAAAGACCGGGAAAATAAAAGTTCCGATGGGCCGGTTCGTGGTGTGACAAGAAAGGGAAGCATCGGAAGGCAAAAAAGGCTCCCCTGTACAATAGACTAAGCGAGTCATAAAAAATATTGCACATTTTACGTTGAGCTTGTTATCTGGTTTTAGAAAGTCCTGCATTACCTATTGAAGCCTTTGCCGATAACCGACTGTTACAGATCCCAATTCTGGCCGATGTACCGATCGATACAAATATTTACAAGTAAGAGAGATCCTATATATA
>WURT03111400.1:0-12053 GCA_009936505.3 Holothuria glaberrima
TCAGCTTTCATGTGAGGTGTAGCTTGAAATAGCTGTGAACTTTGACAAGGCTGCAGGGGCCTCGAAACAGAGCTAATATAGTGTGTAAGTCAATGGGGAAATTATTGGGGGTTTGGAGCCCTACGGTCATGTCCTGGTGAGCATACAAGGCTATAATGTGTGATCCAAACACTCTCTCTGCATTGCGTGGAAATGTGAGCTACTCTGCATCCTTTGGATTGTGAAACTTTTATGTCAATCAAAGAGCAGTCACCAACTAAGAATTCTGATTCCAGGCCGGGTCATACCAAAGACTTAAAAAATGGAACCTACTGCCATTGTGCTTGGTGCTCAGTATATAAGCAATGGAGTAGGGAAAACAAGCCAGTGAGCCACAACTGGAAAAAAAGGCTGTGGCCGGCCCGACTTAAACCAATTGGTTAAAAACTGAGCCGTAAAACCTCATCCAACTATAACGAACTGACTAACCCTACACTGAAAATAGTTTGGGGTGACGAGACATACTAATACACAAAACTCGAACCAGCTGTTCCATCCTAGTCATCCATTGTCCTTCAGTTTGTCAATAGGTTTATCGCCGTTTTATTGTAAAAGTAGTTTAATCTCCCAAGGCTGTGTTAAAATGGGTAAACGAGTTTCCAGATATTTCTATTAATGTTTGGGATCATATCTACAAATGTCCCTGGGTTACTACCAGAGAAACCAAGAGTGTGTGCCTTTTTTTTAATTTAAGTTTTTACATATAACATATTTAATGTGCAAAGCTAATTGAGAGCTCTGTACTTTTTGTTAAAGTGAGGTGTTAGCGAGCATCTTTTTTGGGAACGAACATTTACCTCTACTTTTATTCTTGACTTTGAAGAGAGGTTCCTCCGAAAGCAATTTCTGTTTTCCAAACAAGATGTTTTCTTTGGGTACCAGTATTGCCACCCTTACAATTTCTTGATTCTGCATTAAAGTATTATTTATTCTCATGCAAAGTACGGTCTACTAAGCTCAATGCAAATAGTTTCTATCACAAGTTTAAACTGGCTTTTCATACTCAGAAATTTATACTTTCTAAGAGTGACAAAAGATTAAAACGTAAACTTCATTTTTTAGATTTAAAAGAGGCTTTGTGAAAGTTTGTTTGACTCGATTGTTAATTCATATGGACATTTTGCAAACAGTTACTCTTTTTTCATGAGTGAGTTGCTTTGTATTCTTAATATTCTCTCTTGTATGTAAACTTAATGCAAACGCACCGGAACTAAAAAGCAAAGAAACACAGAAAGAGAAAAAAGAAAAAATAAATGAGATGATATAAACCATGATAATTGAAAGGTGTGGGTTTCCTCAAAGCTCCATGCTGACCCACCGTGGCCACGACCCGTATGCACTTATTTGTACTCTTCACCCTTGTTACTTTCACGTTGCTGCATTTTCTCGTGGATCTTTGGGGTGCTACACCTTGCGATTAATTGCGACTACATGCAATCACCCTCTAACACTATGCGATCGTCTTGCGACCACTTGTGATCAAATGCGACCTCTTGCATAGGCTTACGATCTACGACCTCTTGCGAGCACCAGTTGCGAGTAAACGCTCTCACGCTTGGCAGCATTAGCCGATTGCCCACCAGGCGACCATAGGCTTGATAACTCTTGCGATTCCTTGCGACCTCTTGCAACCACCTTTCCTTGAGAGCTCTAGCTATCAACTGCCTCTACGACCGGTAAAGTCACAATATGCGTCCTCCTCACCTAATAAATAGTTTTTTTTTATAGTTTCGTCGGGAAGTCACTATGGCACGATAAAAAGTAAAAAACAAACCAGTCAGTCGCCCTGAAGTTTAACTGTGTATTGTTCTAAAGGAAGGCAATGAGTTTCTTGACTACGAATCAACAGATTTTCTGGACGCGATGAACTTCGTTGTGTCTTTTTACAGATTTATGAAGTAAATAAACAGTAACCCTTACCAACTTGCAAAAAAAAAAAAAAAAAACGTTGTTTATCTATCATTCTTTTTGGAAAAGGTAAATTCCATCCTCAGTCCAATATGTTCTTAGACTGACGGGTAGATACCACACAATGCATGTCATCCCCATTAAATGCCCTTGGCTACGACGACATATTGGCTAATTGATGATATTGGTCTCAGTAAGCGCAGATACTCCTATGCATCCCTTAGACATTTCATAGTGCTGTGTAACATTTTAACATCACTTTACATTAAGCTTGTATATCGTGCAAAATATTCGTAATGCTATAGTACCATTCAAATTATGTCTTGGTTGGTCATATGTTGTAAGGTGATATAATCACATTCGCATTGACTATTCTTATGATTGTTGTGAAAAAAATGCAAGAAAAGAAAGAGTGGGGAAAGCATAGAAATCTACTACTTAATGCTACAACAGGGAAGATAACAAAGAAAGAGCAACTGCAAAAATTCATTGTTCGACAACTAAAAACCACCGCAAAACGAGGAAACACTCACTGACAAGTCTCCGTGGAGTTTTAACTCATGTACTAAGTATTCGGAGTCGAGCGCCTTATCAACCGATCTACCACAATGTTGGAAATCAGTTTAATATTATATTCATAATAGTGCCCTATTGTAAAGATGTATGACATACAAGTACAACTGCGGAAAAGGAGGTTGGGGCGGGCTGGCAGTTGGAGCAAACATCTCTCTTCTTCCGCTTCCTTAGTATTGGCACCGTACTTAATATGGCCTGAAACACGCCCAGAATGCTGTTTGATGTTTGAATGTTATACATTTTCCTGTAAATGTTTGGCGTAGCCTGTTATTGGCGCCCTTCGCTCACCCTTCACTAACGTTTGACCATGAATGCATTCACACAGACCAGACTTCAAACAAGTGAATCAATGGAGGACTGATTGCTGCTACAAACGCCAGCTGAAGGTTACAAATTACTATGACATATTTCCAAAAGCTTTACAGTCATGATATCGTAAATCAAGTGTCTACTGACGGCCAGCTTGTCGGTAGTCTCATGGAAGTACTATGTTCTGTGATTGGTAACATGACGAAACATTTTGCATTCAAGGCCACCCTATCAAGAGAGGAGGGTGGAGTGTTGGGGCCGCGCACCCCTAGGTTGAAGAAACTTTACTACACTCTCCGGTAGGAGATTGTAGTATACCACTATGCTCAGCGTTTGTCAAACTTCTTCCCACATCCCTTTCTCTCTACCTCGTTCCCTCTTTACTTTGCCTAAATTTAAAAAAAATCCATACGGTGGATTTACAAGCTTGTATTTAACGAACCGGAAACTATTCCTATATTTTTAACTTAAACACTCCAAATGTGGCCTGTTTTGTGGTCTCTGGGTCCTTGTTCAAGTTCTACGAAAGCAGAAGCGTCCCTGCCCTCATACCAAAGATTCCGGGTCGGCTGTCCATACTTTTTTCAAGTGTGTGCAACATCGTGACCTTCGGGATTTTGAGCATCGAAGGCGTCTTTAATAAGATAGTGGCTTACCATTTGACACTTTACCCAACATAATGCCTTTTGCCTTAGCGGAAGAATACACGACAAAACGTTGCCCAAAATATCTTCAATTTCCAACATTTTTCGTGATGAGTACTTAAATTCATGTACTACAACATCTACATCACAGACTGAGCACACCTTTTGAACCACAGGATATGCACTACACCCTCCAAATATTTCAGGGACTAAATTGGTCAGGCGATATTTTGGCTCGGAGGAAATTTCTCGAATCAATGTTATCCACGGACTTCTTTACTTCATAGACAGAGCATAATGCACTAACGTACTATGCATTAAGTTTCGGCACCGTACGTACATGTTTTATGCTCACCAGTAGGGCTGCCCCCTATGTTTGTTTGTTTGTTCGTTTGTTTGTTTGTAAAGTTTAGACTTTCTCAGGTTGTTCAATATCGGAAGATTTTGCAAGAAACATGCAACATTTTCAAATAAAACGCAAAGCTGGCAAGGGTGGATCCAGCCCAACACTGATGAGGGGGGGGGGTGCAAGAAGCATGCAAAATTTTCAAATAAAATACAAAGCTAGCAAGGGCGGATCCAGTCCAACACTGATGGGGGCGCCAAATTCTAAAGGAGACGGATAGAGTTAAAAATACACCCGCCAATGTATGCAGGGTGGCGCCAGGGTATATTAAAAGGGGGCAAAGCATGGAGAGAGTGATCTGTGTCCTGGGGAGGGGTCTTAGGGGAGAGGTGTCACCTCCCTTTTGAGAAATTTTTGGTAATTTAAGTTTGCTTAGATACAAAATGGTGCTGTCTTTGGTGTATGTTTTGAACTGTTTATATAAGGCTGAAAATGTTCTTAATTTAGTTAATTCTAATTTTTGGTCGGATGAAAGAAGGTCGTGCTAGGGGAAGGGTGTCCCCCTCCCCTTTGAGAAATTTTTGTTAATTTGAGGTTGCTTAGATACAAAATGTGGTAGTTTTACTTAATTTCTTAGGACACAGGGGGCGCATTTTCTTTGTAAAAGGGGCGCCAGATTGGTCATGGGGGAAACTGCCCCCAGTTGCCCACCCCCGGATCCGGATCCTCTTTCCATATGAATAAGAAGTGCGAGATGTTATCTTACTATTATTTTACTATTCCTAACGTAGCATACCCCCCTCCCCCATGAACTATCCATTGACTTATACACTCATTTGAAAAAGTAAAGTGGCTTCCGTTAAAGGACCACCAAATCAAGGTTTTGCTCCGCGAAAATTATTGACTGACAAATTTTATCCCTTGAAATTTTTGAGCTGCTCGTTTTGACTGTGTTAGTTCCTAAATATAATCAAAATATTATAGGAACGAATTGAAATAGAGACTACTATTAAAGGCAATTTGACTAAATTTAGTGCCATGTTTTTATTGTATTACTCCGCTCAGTGAAGTGCCGTCTTTGAGTAGTGACCCAAGGCTGAAAACAAGCAAGAAATTATTGAAGCCCTCCTAGCTCAAAATCTCAGTAGCTATGGTATAAAAGTCTGAATTTGGCATAAGAGTCCTACCTGTGAGCTTTCACCACTAGAGGGTGGCATGTCCAGGTTGTGAACTTCTATAAGGAACTAGGGGCAGGAGAACTGACCTGATATAGTGTGTAAGTCAATAGAGCAATAATTAACGGTTCGCTACCCAAAACCATGTACAAGGTTTTGCCAGGTACAAGCTACCCCTCACAAGAAAGTTGACAAGGTAGATATTCATGACAATTTCAGTTTACTATATCATGACCGTTCAGATGTTTTGCTAGCGGAGCTCAAAGTTTTCTTTCCTTTACCCATGTCTTTTTACTCACCCAAAGCCTGATATACGGGCAGCCAGCTTCTAAGCCCATAATATCTTCAAAAGTGCTTCAGTTGACTCCATTTTGGCACCAGTGATACTTCATTAAACCTGCTTTTATATCAAATTGCCAAAAGACCCCATCCCATTTGATAACATACTGCAAAAGTTGTCCCAACGTCTCTTGGTTAGTTAAATTTTTGAAGGTGAACAAATGGACTATACGTGTAAATAGGGGCGTACTTCCGTAAGATGGCTGGAAAACGCGTACACTACGACGGCGTCACAGAGAGTTGGGAACACTATGGGCAGGGGCGTAAATACGTGGGGTGTGACACCCCCAGTAAAAATCAAAAGTTGGTCTCTGAGCGCCAAAAAGTCGGTCTTAAATACAGTTCAGTATGCCTTTGTAAAAATAGACCGGACATGAACAACATTTGATACCTTGCTCAAATTGAAATTCCGGCAGAGATGAAGTGAAAATGAAAAGGTTATCCGAATTTTCTACTGAGTTCCCGAACCTTCGATCGAATGCCCGAAGAATGTGCGAAAATTTTGCGAACTCCTCGCGCATGTTGTGGTTTTTTGGTTCTATTTTATGCACCTCAACTGCAACGAATTTCGGGCAACTTTTTGAGATTCGTGCAAAAAATTTTGAGCCTCCCAATTTGGAAGAGTGCCGTACGCCTATGATTATTCCTACCGTTCTGTAAATTGCATTGGCGTAGCCAGAGGGGGCCAGAAAGACCAGTGGGCTATGCCCCCCCAATCGAATTCTAAAAAAATATTTTTTTATAATTTTTGTAATGGACCAAAAAAAATGACTTCAAATGATGCTAAATGTTGCACCAGATTGAATCTGAGGGTACTTAAATATTCAAATATTTCTCAAAGGGGAAAGGGACACACCTTCCCCTTAGACCCCTCCCCCAGGCCGGCAATCAGAACAGAAAGTTGGCCCCCTCCAAACAAAAATCCTGGCAACGCCAGTGGCAAATTGTAGTTATCTACGGAATTCGGATCGTGCAACTATGTCATTGGGAGTAGGGTCTCCAAGAAATGTAGTTGGTCCCAAAATAGTTCACCCTCTTGCGAATTCAAGTATATACGCCCCTGACTATAGGTATAGGGTTCAGGGGACCTTAACATCGTCACACCTCACTGAACTTCATAAAGTTAGTGTTCCCAACTCTCTGTGATAACGTCACCCTCGGGAGGAAGGCTTGGTCAAGTTTGAAGGACCCGGTATTGTCTTCCTCTTTCAAATCATTGCACCATGAAACGAGCACAATAGTCACAGTCACGTATTGTTGTAAGATGCTTACGCCAACCCCTAAGAGGCTTTTTACTAGCCTAGGTCGGATCCACACGTAAAATCGATGTATGTGTAGGTCTTTCTGTTTTCAACATGCGTTTTTATTTTTATTTTATTTTTTCATTCATAGCGATACTATGCTACCAACGGGAGAGGCTTGGCCTAACCTCATTTGTTGAAAGGGGCGGTGACCTGAAAAGGCTGGGAAGCACTGATATAAAGCGAAGACATAATCTAACTTGTATTATGAAGTAAAACTTACAACCCCCAGATATACACTTATTAAACTATTTTAAATTTCCTACGACAATGAAATTGGTTTTATTCCAGTGACGAAAATGCTGGCTCATGTAAAGTATTTGACTTTGAGATGAAACTGTAAACAGTGAGAGGTTTTACCCAACACTCTCGCCCGACCCACCGTGGCCACGGCCCTAATACAGCTATATGTACTTTTTACCCACGTAGTTTACAGTCATGCAATTTTTTGGGAACTTTGGCTTGCGACAACTTGCCAATTCTCGCAATCACCTTTTCACCCACTGTTATCCACGATACGAGTGCCACTTGCGACCTACTGAGGAGTTAACTAGATTTCTAAACATGTTTAAAACCTTGCAAGCTCTTGCGATCATGGCATGCAAGATACGACCTCTTGTGAGCGCTTGCGACCAGTTACGAGCAAATGCTCTCCCGACTAGACGACCCTTTCGGGGTCGCCGAGGGTCGCAAGGAATCGTGTGCGTTCTCACGTCGGTGGTCACTTGTTGGCAATCAGTTTAAAGCATCGACTGCATATGAGGTGTGACGGCTCTTGTGGATTCCGGGCTGACGGCACGTAAAGAGTGAAAACCAGATAATAATCATTTTCGTTTTCCGATCTTAAGCCAATGTTTAATGTTAAATTTGATGTGTTATGTTAGAATTAGACTGTTAGGCAGATTTCATTGCATTGCAAATTTGTTATCAATTTAAACTACCCGCGTCATCATTACGTGTGATGAATTGATTGTTTATCCGTTAACGATCGGTAGGCATCCATGTAAAGACTAATACTTGGAATAAAACTTGTATAATTTTTCCATTTGAATTGCCGTAGCTTAGTGAGGACATAATCATGTGACTGACTACTTGTCATTATTACGTCATAACTTTTCTCTGCTTGGTTTCACTGAAACTTGGCTCAATGACAACGGGTCGCAGGATATCGCCTTAGATAACTGCACTTTAATTGAAAGTCATCGTCAGACAAAAAGAGGTGGAGGTGTTGCAATGTTCGTTAGTAACCATTTTCAGTTTATTTCTCGAAAAGTCCTTTCCTATTTCATTATAGATATTGAATGTATTTTCATAGAACTGAGTATTCCTACACTGAAGCACAAAGTCATAGTGGGAATAGTATACCGTCTTTCTGGCGGTAGCACTGCTAGGTTCAATGATTACTTGTATGATGTTCTCAACAAAATTTCATTAGAAGGCCAGTATTGTTATGTAATGTGTGACTTTAATATTGACCTGTGTAAGACTAACTCGTCTGATATTTTAATAATATAGTCACTTGTGGTTTCTGTCCCACTATCAACAAGCCTACAAGAGTGACAAGCAGTTCAGCTTCACTCTTTGACAATATAATCACAAATGTTAGTAATATTGATTCCAAGGTTCACATTGAGGTATCTGGTATTTTAGTCACTGATGTTAACGATCATTTTCCAATTTTCACAAATTCATCTTTTCAAACAAAATGTCTTAAGAATGAACCAATCTACATCCGCAATTATGCTGATCGCAATATACAACTTTTCGTATCACGTATTGAGGGTACCGATTGGCGTGATGTTTATCAAACTAAAGACACCAGTCTAGCGTTCAACACTTGCATTCAAACTCTTCTCCACATTTACGAAGCATCTTTCCCAATCACAGTATTAAACAAACACAAAAAGAAGAAAAAGAATTGGATTACGAGAGCCATTATCACCTCCATCAACTAAAGATAAGCTCTACAAGATTTATCTGAAGACTCCTACACCTACGAACGGAAAGACCTATAACCAGGGAGTTGCTAGGAACTCCCTGCTATAACACGTTTCGTAATAAGCTTAATCATATCAGGGAGTTGTCCTAGCAACTCCCTGATCATATAGGGCGCATAGCAAAGAGGATGTATTATACCGATATATTCACCAAATCTAAGCGTAACATGAAACGTACATGTCAAAATATTAATGACATCCTGCATTCACAAAGTAGTTACCCTGCCGAGTTCATAAATGAGAGCACTAAGATTCCAGATCCAGACGCTATTGCTAATGCATTTAATGACCTTTTTGTGAACCTTGGTCGATCTCTTACATCCAAAATTCCACGAAATACACGCCTTAATGAACTTATGCCAGAGCACAGGCCCAGCTCATTCTTTCTTTCGCCCATTAGTAAAGATGAACTTGTCAATGTCTCTTTAGAGCGTCTAAATCTCAATAAGGCTCCGGGGTATGATGGTTTTCGGCCAAAGGGAGGTCGTCAAGTTATACCGTACATTTCCGAAACATTGACATATATTTTTAACCTGTCTTTCCATGTGGGAATCTTTCCAGAAAAACTAAAAATTGCATTTACAAAAAAGGTGATCGAAATCAATTTGTCAATTACCGTCCAGTTTCAGTTTTATCATGCTTCTCAAAAATTTTAGAAAGACTGATGTTCAACAGAGTACAAACTTTTCTTACAAAACACAATGTTCTCACCAACAGCCAATACGGGTTTTGTCCAGGTCACTCAACTGAACTTGCTCTTATTGAAGCTGTTGACAAATTACGCAGTTCTATTGACAATAATTAAACATTTCTTGGGGTGTTTCTTGATCTTTCAAAGGCATTTGACACAATTGACCGGGGTGTTCTCTCACGGAAACTTGAGTGCTATGGTATTAGAGGTATTTGTCTAGACTGGTTTAAAAGCTATCTCTCTGACAGGTTAGCAATTTACATCATTTAAAAGTGTAAAGTCAAAATTTCAAACTGTAAGATGTGGTGTACCGCAGGGCTCAATTCTTGGGCCCTTGCTCTTTATTATTTACATGAATGATATTACTTTGATTTTTAAGAAAGCAGAAGTTGTACTCTTTGCTGATGATACAAACATTTTCTTCACCCTTATCAACTTGAAAGCAGTGTTGTTAATGAACTAAGCTTCTTCTCTGACTGGTTCATAGCAAACAAGCTATCTCGTAATATCAGTAAGACAAATTTTATGGTATTTAATAACAGTCATCATTATGTATTCAATAATAATAACAACAACAACAACAACAACAACAAAACAACAACAACAATAAAAATAATAATAATAATTTTTTTCTTATATAGCGCTTTACACTAACGATAAATCTCAAAGCGCTTCACAAACATTTCCCCTGATCAACGGTAAATCATCCCCGAGACAATCCCTCTAGTGTGGAGCAGCTCTAACGGCGCTTCCCAGTGACAATTCACCTCTGGGTGGAGAGAAGCAATTGAGATAAAGCATCTTGCCTAAGGACACAACACAATGACCCAGGCAGGATTTGAACCAGCAATCCGTAGATCACAAGCCCAATACCTTAACCATTAAGCCACCATGCTCTCGATATCTCCATAAATGGTCAAAAGCTTGATCCATCCAAAAGTGTAAAATTTCTTGGCGTCACTATTGACTGCAAGCTTACCTGGTAGGAGCACATCAATCATATTTCTTCAAAAGTTGCCAGAGGAATCGGTGTAATTGGGAGAGTGAGACATTTGTTGCCAAAAGGTATTCTCCGTATAATTTACCTTACTTTTGTGTATCCTCATCTAATATATTTTATACAATTTGGTCATGTACAAAAACCTGCCTACCTTCACAACCTGGTTCTTTTGCAAAAGAGAGTTGTTCGCTTTATTTCTTTATCCGGACCCAGTGATCACACCAGCGAGGTGTATAAGTCTCTAAATCTCTTGAAACTGTTCGATATGATCAACCTTAACATTGCTTCATTCACCTATGGTTTCATGCACAACCTTTAACCGAAATCATTTTCACTTTCTTCACCAAAAATTCCTTAGTCCACAACTATTTTACTGGTCAATCTCATCTCCAGCATGCTATGGTTACCCGTACCTCATCTTCACAGTTGACCCTACGCTACAAAGCTGTAAAACTGTGGAACTCATTGCCTGATCATTCATTCATTAACAGGCCAAGTATAAATTCTTTTCGGAGAGGTTTCACCCAGTACTACATAGCTTTGTACTTATACTTCAGTAACGGCTTTATCAACATTTTATATGCAAGGTTTATTGTAAGGATATAACTTCTTGGTTGACTTATCATACTGTTCAAGTGCATTCAACATGTTTTTGTCACTATGCATTTTGTTTGTGGGAAGCCTTGGGCTTTCATGGGTGGGAGGGGGCACGGGTTGGTAAGGGTGGGGTTTGTGAGGTTAATTCTGGTTCTGTAATCTTAGTCATTACTTTCCACTTAGTTGTTTGAATTTTCCGTCCTTTTTTTTCTTTTAAATTCTTTTTCCTCTATGCTTATTTGTGTTTGTAACTCAGCTACTCAAGGTAACATGTTTATGTTGGAATGGGGAGTAAAACTCTCGACAAGCCCCTCATGGGTTTTTAATTTTACTTCCATCTGCTTCAGTGTTATATATGTATTCATATTTTCTGCATCGGTACATTTCGATAATGTGGAAAAACAAATAAACGAAACGAAACGAACATGACACAAACTGGCCACGTGCAGAAATGAATTGCAGAGCTCGTTGCATAGTATTCAATGCCCTTAGGTAACATGGTACATGATATATCCCCACCTAGAACAATAGAATGGAGAATTTGAAAGCAGTCAATATAGAACCACTGTCGGCCTGACTGTAGTTGCTCTTTTCTGCTCTCTCCATAGCAACCACGAACTCCCCGACTTTCCTAGAAAGTACTTTTCCAAAAGTCACCTCGACTCCCTGGCGAAGAGCCAGTGGGCGAAAGCAACTTTCCTAGAAAAACCCTAAGAAATTTTAACAGCCTGCAAAAATATTCACTGAATGTATAATGTAACCGACAGTTGTTTCCAACAAATCATTAGCCTATAGACAGAGCCGTCTAGTTCTCTAAGAGAGCGTGTTATGGAACATTGTTTCGTGACGCACAACGTGTTAGCTCACAAATTTGTCTTTGACCCGGTCTGACAGTTTTTTTTGTCCTATGTCCGAGGACCAAAAAAACTAGTTTCTGCTCTTAGTGTTTTCTGTCTGATGTTAGCTGAACTTGTCCCTTATGCGTACGGACGTTGTAATGCACATAAAGTACTAACGCGTACGGGATTAGGAAACAGCGTGGTATTGGTCCTTAAGGCTCCACACCCCCAATAATTTCCCCATTGACTTACACACTAAATTAGCTCCGTTTCGGGGCCCCTGCAGCCTTGT